>QANZ01002835.1:36060-47957 GCA_003254925.1 Chamaecrista fasciculata
TAGTATTTTATCTCTGAATTTGAACTACTTTTATACTTTTTGGTCCCTAAATTTGTATTAAATTAATACTATTTGGTCTCTAAATTTGAACTAATTTTATATTTTTTGATCTTCAAATTTGTATTGAATTTATACTATTTGGTCCTTGAATTTGACTTAAGGACCAAATAGTTGATAATTATAATAATTTAAAGACTGAGTAGTATATTTTGATAATTCAAAAATTGATTATTTGACTCGATGTAATTTCAGGGACCAAATAATAAATTTTCTCATATTTATTTTAGAACTTGGACGTTTTGCTTGTTTCATATTGACTTACCTACCCCAAAATGAATGAAGAAAATAAAATTGAATGTATTAAAGCCAACTTGATTTAAAAAATTACTCCAACCATTATTCTGAGTTATCACAGTTTTGTTAGACGCGAGCATAAAATAAATTGGTAAAATAAAGCAACCTGCCTCTACCTAACTTGCTTATAATTAAATAATAATCTGACCATCTTAATTAAAAATATATATTTAATTAACTATCTCCTAATAATGTGTAAGGTCATTTTCATGACACGGCAAACACTCTTTAGTCTTTATCACCCAATTAAATATGTAAAATGGGAACACATTAATGATGGCATACTAGTGGCATAGCATCCATTATAACATGCGCAATTGGAATTATCAAACTTTTTAGGTAAAGGAGTTATTTCATTCTTTTATGTTTGGCCTGATTCAATTCCTTAGTATGAATTTTGTAAATTAGATTATCTAAAATAGCATTATAATAACTTAAACAAATTTTTATTGTGAACTTTCCAAGTTTTTTTAAAAGAAAATCTGACTATAGTGCACTCATTAAAAAAAAAATTTAGTCCAATACGAAAATGCACTGTAGATGTTTTTTGAGTCTAAACTCTACTCTATAAGAACTTAAATTACTATATGAGTATATGTCTAGTATTTATAATTGTTTAAGGGTCGATGTGGCCCGACCAAGTCGGACTAACTCAGTCAATTCAAGTTGGGTTCGTGTCTAGTATTTTCTAGACCCGACCCGGCCAAAGATATATTTATTTTTTTAAAAAAATCAACTTTTTTTTTTTACTTTTTATAATATATATATTTATATTTTCTACTATTAAATATTTTTTAATTGTAAAAAATACATATGTATTTTTATTTTTGTCAATTATATATTAAAAAATTCATAAAATATATACTTAATCTCAATTATATAAACATTTTTTAACAAATAAACTAAATTAAATATCTTTGTTAACAAAAATATCAGAAAATTTCATAGAAGACCAATTTTGGCCACAAGAAAAAAAGCCCTTCTAGAAGATAAACCAAGAAGACTTAAAAAGTTGACTTCTGAAACAGACTTGTATTAAATCTCATGTTTCTCTGTCGTCTTTGATTACAGTTCTCGCTTCTGCAATCTAATTCCCTTCACTACAACAGAGTAGAAATCTCTGGTAAAGGGATTCTGTTTTTGGAAAAATTCTTTTTAATTTTTTTTTAATTTGTATATATTTATCTTCTGCTTTGTATTTTAGTTTGCTGCTTTTGCTTCTCGTTCGTGACTTCTACTATCATCACAACGTTCAGTAGCAAGGAGATTTGGGAGGAAATTTGAGCTGAGCTTTGTTGCTTTAGTTGTGAGTTTTCTTTACTTTCTACTAGTTTTTCAATTTCTAGTGTCTTCAAGGAAGGAATTGCTGGGCAAATTTTTGTTAAAGATTAGATTTCTTTTTTGAATGATTCTCAATTGAAATTTGGGGTTTGTATACTGTTAAGAATCTCTTTTGACTAAAGCGATTCCTTTTATTTAGAGATCCTCTTTACATTTTAGACTATCTTGATTGTCCATTTCATTTCGTTATTTATTTATTAACATACAACACAGTGACACACACATACAGGTTGGTGACTTACAGTAGAAAATAAATTTATACATTAATTTTAGACCAAAATCTCAAATTTTTCCTTTATGTATGGAGTAGATTTGAAATTGGTCCCTTATCTTTCACTTGTTTCAAATTGGTCCTATATGTTTCTATGTTGTTTCAAATTGATCTAAAAAATACTAAATGCAGTCATATATATCTTATTCCAAACTCAAATGCGACGAATCTATAGTTATAAGTTTTTTTAATGCTTTGGGACCATCAACAAACGAGGTCAAATCAAATCCCAAAAGTGAATAACTTGATTTACGGTCAAATAAATAAAATTGATCATATCTTTCTCGTTCAATTCCAAATGCGATGAATTCAAAATTATGTGCTAATTTTTTGAAGAATACTTTCTTTGTCCAGTTAAGATTGATAGTAAATGAGGTCAAATTAATCATGTCTGGAAAGTAATTTTGAGACCAATTTAAAACATCATAAAAACATATATGACCAATCTAAAATAAATGAAAGATAAGGGACTAATTTGAGACTTTGACCTTAATTTTAACCTACTCACATGTTAACGTTAAAAAAAATGTAGAAAACACAATACAAAGGATTTGAACTATTCCAATGTTACCCATATCTCCAAATTTCAATTTTTAATTTCCCAACATAAAATTTGAGTTCAAAGTTATGATTTGATAATTTTAAGAGTAAATTAAGGTTTATCAAATTTTAAATAGAGGAAACCTATTATTTGATCTTTGAATTTATATTGAGTTAACGAATCAGTCCTTATATAATCAACATATACGACTTAGTCTTTAAATTATTGTAATCGCTGACGATTTGGTCTTTGGATCAAATTCAAAGATCTAAAAATACAAAGTTAATATAAATTTAGTAACCAATAAACACTAATTTAGTATAAATTTAAAGAGAAAAAACTATAAAATCAGTTCAAATTAAGAGACTAAATCATCACTAAGGATTGAGTCATTGACAAATGAAACCTTTTAGGGATCAAAACGTGTATTTCAACTATTCAGAAACTAATTCGTTGATTTAGTATAAATTCAAGGATTAAATAGTAAGTTTTCTCTTTTAAATAAGAGGGATTATTTAATATGGTGTTTATGCTAAATGGAAGTACGTAGGAACTAAAAGTGAGTAATAATTGACAGAAAATTCATACAAAATGAAAAATTGAAGAATGTAGAAAATTGGAATAATTATGGTGAATGAATGGGAATCGGAGTTCTAATAGGCAAAAATAGCTATGGGATAATTAGTATAACGAACATAATTAATTAATTAAAAATTGTTTGGATTTTAGGGGATCCCAGGTTCTCTCTTTGCAATGAGAAGGTTTTGGTGCTTCAAGGAAAAGAAAGGATCTGCGTTTTGCGGTTGAAGCTTTGCTGATTATGGTATACACTTTCTCTTCTTTAACTACATCTTTGATTTTGCTTCTTGACATTCAAATTGAACATAAAAACACCTAACACACTAAATTAAAGGTATCCCTAAAAATGTGAAGACTACTAATGAGTAAAATGAATTTTCATCAAGGTCACGATGTATTTTTGGTTTCATAACTTTTGTTCAGATCTCAATTTGGTTCTATAATTTTTTTTGTTACATTTTTTGTCTTATATTTTTTGTTCAGGCTGCAAATTTGGTCTCATATTGCACTTTTAGTTTCATATCTTTTGGTCATGTTGTAGAATTAATCTCATATCTTTTGGTTAGGTTGCAAAATTGATCACATATCTTTGAGTCAGGTGCAGAATTGGTCTCATATGTCTAGATCAGGTGGAACTGACGATGAATTTACAAAGATATGAGACTAATTATGCAATTTGACCAAAAGTGATACGGAACCAAATTTGCAACCTTTTGCAAAATTATGGGTAGGGATGGCAACGGGTAGGATACTTAGTCATTTTGTCATCTGTATCCATATTTGTTCATCCTCTCCAATATATGTACCCTATCTGTATCTGATAATTCAATATCCATACATGTACCCTATTCGATATCTGGTATTCGATAGGTATCCGAAATACCCAGAAATAATAGATATAGGATATGATATTTTAATTCAAAAATTGGATATATCCAATATCCGATACCCAATATCCATTAATTTAAATAAAATAATTAAAAATATAATAAAATATATATATTAAAGGTATCAAATGTGAAGAGGCCTGATACATATGAAGAAGAAGAAGATGATGAACATGAAACAACGTTTCATTAAGGAATTTTGGTGATAAGGCAAAATTTTGTGCGTCCAGATGCAACCAATGATCAGGATGCTCTCACTTTAGGCTACTGCAGCGAATTTGGCGAGAAATCCACTATAGTGAATCCGGCCTCGAGTAAAATGCCATGTTCTCTAATCGAGTTCTTTATAACAAAGTTCAAATAAAAAATTTTGTACTAATATTGCGAAGTCATTCTTGGGGAGAGCTTAACCAACACCAAGCTCTAGATTCTAGAGTAAGGTAGTGGCATTTGAAAGGCGAGCTACAAGAGAGTTTCAAAAGAAATATGTTGGAAGAGAGCACAAGGAGAAGCAAATTACATGTGAAAGCAAGGTTGTCAAACTTTTAGATTGAAGATTTTAAGGATGAGAAAGAAAAGATGAGAGAGAGAATTGGGACTTATTCCCCTTATTTGAAAAGTTGATAAAATGGAGGAGAAAATAAGTATGACAGATTATTTTTTAATCCCTAATTTTCCTTCTCCTTCATATTTTCCAAAATACTCCAAATGAGAGATTAATCCAAACAAGGAGATCACATGTAGAAGGTTAATCATCTCCCCCTTCCTCTCCAATCTCTCACCTTCTATTTTCTTAATTGCAAACAAGCTTTAATATAAACACTTTTCCCCATTTGGATATGGCATCCTCGGCTTTATTTTAAGCTTCGAGTTTGAAGTGGATATCTCAAACTTAGAGCCCATTATTTTGAAAACCCAATTATGTTGGTTCTCATCCATGACTATCTCTGGGCTTCTTAGGTTGGTTTATGTATGTTTGACAAACAGGAGAAGAAGAAAAGCGGATAGTTTAAACGGAAAGGGAGGGGATATTGATGACACTTTTAAAACATATCAATTTAGAATATTTGAAAATTATAAAAAGTGAAAAAGAATAAAGAATTAAAAGTTAATCTCACATTCTTTTATCTTTCAATCTTTAAATTTTTAAAGAAGCGGAAAAAATATCAAATCTCTCCTCCTTTCTTTCCTTCTCCTCTATATTTTTCAATTCAAGCATACCCGAACAAAAATTATGATTATCCTTTCGAATAGAGTATGTGTTAGGGGTGGCAACATAGGTAGGTTGGGTTGGTTTTGGGTTGGGTCACAAGTGGGTGAGTCATAAATGGGTCAATTGTTAAATAATTTGTAATATGGATATGAAAAGAAGTCTCACATTGTGATACTTTCGATTTTGATATTAAGAGTTGTAGTTCAAATCATTAGATACCAATAACTTTATCAAAACTTTAAAGTATTTACACTAATTTAAAGTTCAAATTGGAGTAAGATTCTTTTAGGTTATGCATAACGTTATGATATTACAAACTAGTGGGGGATTGTTAGATAGTTTGTAATATGAAGATGAAAAGAAGTCCCACATTGGGCAATTCAAAGAGTACTTTGTGGTATATATAATAGAATCTATATTATGCTATTAAATTAATTATTATATATATATGTGTGCGTGACATATTTATATATAGGGTAAATAACACTTTGTTACCTTGTGGTTTGATCCTATTTCACTTTGGTACCCTGTGGTATCCTCCATTAACACTTTGGTACTCTTTGGAGCTATTTTGTAGTTTTAACCATAACAAATTTTGCAAAAATTACATATTGACCCCAATTTTTTTTATAGCTCCAAAGGGTACCAAAGTGTTAGGTTTTAAACCACAGGGTACCAAAGTGAAATAGGGTCAAACCACAGGGTACCAAAGTGTAATTTATCCTTATATATATATATTAAAAGACTTGGACATGGACTTGGGGCTTTAAATTAATTTCCAATCAGATTAATTATTCTTTAAACAAGGCAACTGAATAAACAAATATGTCTCTTAGAAGTACTCTTTCACATGAACAAAAATGTCTATTCACATGAACAAAAATGTCTATTCATAAGTGTCTTTTCATACTCTATAAATCAACAGTTCTAGGGGTTTTGTTGAATCTTGAGAGAGATATACTGTGGATCCTCCTATAGCATAGGCATAACCTCTTAAAAGAAAGTGTATTACTCACGCTTCAAAACCCTCAACTTTCTTCTTCTCATACTTTTTTTTCTAACATCAATGACCCATTTAGGACTCATTTATATTTGTTAAATGGGTCATGTGTGGGTCATGACCCATAAAATCAAGGGTCGACCCAACTCATCCCATTAACCCATCTTAAAATATTTATATTATTTAATTTATAAACTAATTAATGAGAATAATTTTTAAATTATTCAAATTTAAGACTAAATTGTATTCTTTTTTCAAATTTTGGATTGATTTGAAAATTCTACCTTTTTCATATTTTTAAAAATTACATTTTGACCCCAATTATTTTTCAGAATTTTCATTTTAGTCCTTAAATATCATGATCCAGAGACTTTTTTGTAAATTTTGAAAATATTTAAGGTCATTATGTAATTTTTGCAAAAATTTGCAAAGTTCATCTTCCTCCCACTGAACTTACAGTTTGGTGGGACTAAAATGCATTCATTTTTCAAATTTAGGACTAATCTGTAATTTTATCCTTTTTCCAATATTTTTAAAAATTACAATTTAGTCCAAATTTTTTTAATAATTTTAATTTTAGTCCTCAAATACTATGGTTCAGGGACTTTTTGTAAATTTTAAAATTATTTGGGGGCATTTTGTAATTTTTGCAAACCCAACCCAAATTTTAATCGGTCAATTTTGGACCCAACCTATCTTGACTCATTATCTAAATGGGTTGGATTGGGTTGGTTAATTTTGTAGTTGGGTTGATTAGGTTGGACTATGTGTGGATATATAATCTCCTTACACTATGACCATTGACTAATCACTTTGCTTAATCAGCATGCCAAGTCAGCACTTGTCAAATTTTATTACACAATCAGCTTACACATTTAATTTATTTCTAAAATATTAATAATTAAATTAAAATATAATATTATTTCCAAGGTTTTTAAAAATTGATCATTGAACTGGTTGAAGTAGTGATTCAAGGTTCAATGGTCTAATCGAGATTCAATCGGAGTCGGACTGTTAATAATTAAAAAAATTAAAAATAATATATTTAATTTAAAATAATAATAAAAGTATATTAATAATTATTATAACTATATAATAAATTCTTTAAATTTTAAATTTGATTGAATAAAAAAGTTAGACCTAGAAGTATAAAAAATTAAATATTGAAATAAAAACTACTAAATAATTTATTATTTTGAGCCTAAACTTAATAAGAAAAAAATCCTTTAAAATAACATCATTTTAATCCTAAAAAGTAAAAATATGAACAAAAATATTTTGAACCCGTTCAACCTCAAATTGTCCGGTTTCAGAGCGGTTTTCCTGGTTATTGGCCGATTTAATCCGGTTCTTATCCAGTTCTATGCCAAGGCAGTTTTGTGCTTAACTCAGACTAGACCACTGGTTGGTTCATTGTTCAACCGGTCCGACTGCCGAGTCTGGTTTTCACAAAAGTGATATTTCCTAGCAAGCGTTTTCCCTCACTAGGGGTGAGCAGATTGACCCACGAGACCGCGTAAACCAATCCAACCCGCAGTAGCGGGCTGGGTTGGTTCGTGCTCACAGATTGGTTTGGGTAAAAAATTTTCAGCCCGCATGTCTGTGAGTTGGGTTGCGAGCTCAGAGTTTGTGAACCCAACCCAACCCGCGAGCCCACATATATATATAATTTTTTTTTACTTATTTTTATCTAATACTCACTTTGCCCTAATCTCATTTTCTCACTCTCACCTTCTCGATTCTTCTCCTCAAGACAGCCGCCACTCTCCATCAAACCCAAATCGGCCACCACCCACAACCACTACCACAAATCGTGACTTTCCATCTCGCGCCTAGCCGTCGAACATCGTTGTAGTCGATTTCAACTTCCTCTCTTAGCCATCGTTGCCGTCGATTTCGACTTCCTCTCTTAGTCGTCGAACATCATGACTTTCCTTCTCGCGCCTAGTCACCGACGTCTCTCTTGCGTTGATAATCACTGGCGTTGCTAGTTGTCGGTGTTGCTAGTCATCGGCGTTGTCTTTTTTCTCTGAAGTTATGCTTTGTTTCTCTTGTTTTTCTCCTATGAATCTATAATCTATCTTTGTTTCTTCATTTGCCTTGTTTTTGTCTTTTTTTTGCTATGAATATATTCTCTTTGTTTGTTCAACCATACTTGGGACTTCTAAGGTTCAAAAAATTTAGGAGTTAGATTGAGGGATGGAAGTCTGAAAGTTGAAAAATGTGTTATTTTGTTTAAAGAATGTTATTTTGTTGTATTTCATCAGAGAAAAAATTGCAGAATTTACGTTATGATGCTTTAATTTTGCAATGCAGACATATTTTTCCAAAAAAAAAAAGGAAGTCTCAACTCGTGGGTTCTTTGCGAATGGGAATAGCATGAGCAAGGCTTTTCCTCCATTCTAAAATTTTGAAGCATTACAACATTTAGGGTTTCTTTTTGTTTTCCTTAGTTTTTCTCAATTTTTTTTAGCAGAGTTTTGGCTTGTCATCTTCTTCTTCTTCTTTTTCTAGGTTTGTTTGATTATAATTACAATTATAATTGTTTATAATCTGTAACATGTTGCTGCTGCTACGAGTAATATGTATCTGTTTATGTGTGTGCTCTATCTGTGAGATTTAGTGATCAGATCCTATATATAGAGCCTTAGGGGAATTGGGAACCCATTGCATATTAGGTGATGGTGCAATTGTGAGTTGTAATAGTTTGGATTTGTTTGAGCTACTGGGCTTAAATTGGTCATTTAATTCATAGGTTGAGGATAAATAGATGCACAGAGCTAACTCACCTCAAAACACATTTATTTGATAGCTCTACATACATACATACATACAAATATATGTATATGTGACCATTTCCATATTTTTCTTTTTGACAGTTTCATCATCAATTTTCACTTAGGACTTAGTTGATAGCTCTACATTTAGTTGATAGCTCTACATTCATAGTCTGAATGGCCAAGCCCTCAAGTGTGAAGCAGATCTGCTCTGTTCATTACTTCATTAAAAGTTCCAAACAGAGATAGGATTGTATCATTTGTTCTCTTACAGTACCAACTATGAATATGATTTTCTACAACCATCATCATCCCTGTTCTGAATTATCTCTGTGTTTATCCCAGAAAGGTAGTGAGCTCCTTTTTTATTTCTTATAATATTATATTTTTAATTTAGTTATTAATATTTTAGAAATAAATTAAACGTGAAAGCTGATTGTGTAAAAAAGTTTGACTAGGTGCTGACTTGAAACCTTATTGTATGAAAATGCTGACTAGACAAAATAGTTAGTCAATGGTTAATCAACTAACTGCAGGAGGGTTGAGAGCACCAAATAAAATGTTTAAGTTTAGGGGGTTTTAGAATAACAATTTGGAAAGTTTAGGGGATAATATACATTTTTGCCTGTGTTAAAGGTATTATCTTTATGGCAATATGACGATTTACAAGATTAGGTGTGACAAATTGAGCATGATGAAATGTTATTTAACATAAAATGATGCATCATTATGGGTTAGTCAACTAGTGTATACAATATTCAAAATGAGTGTCAGTTATTCATGGGAAAGCTGATGCTTCCAAAGGGGTATGCTAGAATAGTAATGCTCATCAAAGAATTTCATTCTTCACATTTGAGGAGGTCACTTCAAGTGCATTTGAACTTATAAATTGCTTACTACGAACATTCTTATATGGAAGGAATCAAACATGATGTTCAAAAGTTTGTCAAAGTGTGACATTTGTTCAGCGCAACAAATATCAATCCATGAGTCTAGTTAGACTTCTACAATCCTAACCATTTCCTCAAAGGGTTTGACAGAATGTGATCATGGCTTTCGTTGTTAAGTTGCCCAAATCTCAAAGATTTTATTCAATTATGTGGTAGTAGATCATATGACCAAATATGCTCACTTCATTCGAATTTCTCAGTCTTTTAATACTGGAATAGTGGTTGTTGCTTTTTCGTATTAGAAGTGATGCTGGTCCATGGATTTCTAAAATTTACTTTTTCATATTGAGATTGAATAGTCATGAACCGATTTTTGAAGGAGTTTTTTAAATTCGTGGGTACTATGACATTAAGATATAGTTTTGGTTACCATCTGGAGAAAGATGGGCAATTAGAAATGGTGAACCAAACTTTGAAACTTATCAAAGGTCTTTCTTCCATTTTGGCCCCTTTTTCAACATTACAACTAAGTCCTATTGATCATCAATGTTTTTGCATTTCTAGTGGAGATGGTGAAAAGGAGAGGAGGGGGGTGTGAGTGTTGGTGAGCATGAGATAGAATGGTGTCTTTAAATGAGGGTTAAGTGTGTCTAATGAAAGGAGGCTGATTAGGGTCTGTTTTGGGGCATAATTTCGGGTCATATAAGTGAAAAATCGGGTCGAGCTCACGAAAATACGAAGGTAGAAGCAAACCTCGTTGTTCACCAATAATAGGCGTACCAGCGAATATCTCTGGAATGTCCTCGTCGATTGTTCGCCGGATCTCTTCATGGCAGAGAGCGAGCAGCGAACTCCAGGGAAAATGCATAATGAACACCGTTTTGATCCCGACTTGATTCCACTTCATTCCTGGCCTACTTCCACTTGAATCCTCGGGTCTTTGGCTCCTCAAAACCTACAATTGCACTAAGAAAACATGTAAAAGCTCAAGGGATAAGATGGATACAATTAACCACTCAAAACCTAAGAGAATTACACTAAAAATTGTTAAAAGGGCCAAAATTCAAATGAGGACCAAATGCTATGATTATCATATCTAGAGGCCTAAAACACCTAGAATAGGTTATAAAACATTACTAAAAAGTACCTAAGGCCTCTAGAAATTATGGTATAAACCGGCTCGATGACAAACCAATTGTGCAAGTGGCTAGCTTGTGCACAATTACGGTTCAATACTTCCTATAGTTAGTCTATTAGGATAGCTCCTTCAAACCTTGTATAGAAGAAATCCACCCGCATTATTTAAAGTGGAGAACTACTTTTCAGCAGTAGAAGAGGTGAACGAGCACTTCAAGGCTCATAATCTAATGATAAACGAGCTGAAGGAACACTTGACTAGAGCCCAGGAGCTGATGAAGGCTTATCTTAATCAGCATGGCAGATGAGCACTAAGTTTGGTGATCTCGTTAACCTCAAAATTAGATCCTATAGGCTAAATCCTCTTACCAAAAAAACCCAATGAGAAGCTCAGCTCATTTTACTATTTACTTACAAAATAAAAGATGACTATGGAGAATATGCCTTTTTCACAACTCAAAACATTGCTACAACAAGCAGCCTCTTCCCCAGATATTCCCCCTACCCTTTTTGAAGAGATAGAGTTGTAGGTTAAACTTGAGGAAATAAGAAAGGTTCAAAGACTTTGTAGATGGAAATGTAAAGGTTTTGATTAAGTGGTAGACACTACCAAGTTTGAATCAACTTGGGAAAACTATGAGGTGGTTTAATCCAAATTTTCTAATTTCCCCTTAAGGACAAGGTGAAACTTATTGGGGAGGGCATTGATGGGCTTCCAATGATCCATACTTAGAGAAGATGGAAAAAGAATAATATTGGACAAGAGCCCATTGAGCAAGAAAAAACGTGATGAGCTGGACATGGAGAAATCGAAAAAAAATGGTTGACATGGCATAATGGTTTTTCTCTTAGTGAGGTTGTGCATGTTGATGGAGATTGTGCCCTAGGGCCAATCATTTTATTTATG
>QANZ01002850.1:0-16061 GCA_003254925.1 Chamaecrista fasciculata
CGTTATATTATAATATAAAATTAATTTAAGTAATAAGTGATTTAATATTGCTTAAATAAAATTTGAAATTCAAGATTTTGTGAATGTAATTACTCTATTGGGAGATTCTCCCATCATACCCAAATAATTGATGTGGTCAAGTCTGAATTAATTGAAGTAAAACCTAAAAAATCATATAGACAACAGAAAATAAACAAACAAATAAGGACTTTGGAGTTGTAATTGACAGACATTATAAAAAAGACATTACAAAGAGCCTAAAAAAACACACATCAAAAATTAAAAGCCACAAGGCAAAACATGCCTTATACAATCCTGAAAAAGAGTTAGACCCACACAAGAAGGAGGGTCCATCCAAATAACCCACTCCATATCTATTTAATTCCATGCCAAAGGCAGCAACTACCCTGAGTGTATGCACAACCCTAACCACCAAATTGTAACTTAGTTAATTCAATACGACTCGAAGCAACCCACTTCCACAGTGCCTACTACCATTATTAATCAAATTAACAACACTCAAGAGTCAATTTTATACACTTGAAAACCATATCCAATGCCATTTCCAGTCCTTCACACATACCCCAAAACCCAGCATCTAGAGTGTTACTTCTACCAAGTTTAATTCCCCAGCAAAATCCACCCCTTGCTGTTTTGCATCCATGCATTTTCATCCCTAATCAAGCCATCATAGGAAGCTAAACCATAAGCTTTACAAATGCTCCATCATAGTACATTATAACCCACCCAAAATTGCCAGAATATCCACCTCATGCCATCCCTTACTTAAAAGTTGACTAAACTATGAAACATGGACACTCTATTTTGAAGTTGTGTCGCTGTATCAGACCCGTATCCGGTCTGACACCCGTACGACACTCATATGACACATATTCATAAGTTTCATAATATAAAATCATTTTTTTATGAATTTAACATCATAAACAATAAAAGCAATGACACATATGACATATTGATCGCACCCGTCGTTAGGTGGCCAAAAATACTAGAATTAATGCACTATAGTGGTGCAATCCGAGTCGATCTCTGGAGGAACTTTTGTGCAAAGTTTAAATGCAAACGATACCAAGTTATCACTAATCGAGTGAAAGCGAAAAAAATTTGTTCTTTGATTGTTTGTCTATGACCTAAAACAATAATTAAATAAAGCAATAATGTTTTTGTGGTTTTTGATTAAAAGACCGAATTGAAAGACAATAACGATGAGTTAACGGATTAAGCAATTTGAGAGAGTACCCGACAGAGCAATCATCTTCATCCTGATCCTCACTCTCTCTCTCTCTCTCTCTCCTCCGCCGTCCTCTTCCTCTTCCTCATCCTGACTCAAAAATTTCTTCAAGAAAGAACTCCAATTTCCCTTGAAAATTTATTCACAGCCACTTCCAAATCCTTCCTTCCATCAAAATTATTCGTCACCTTCTTCAATCAGCCTTATTCGATCATCACTACTAAAGATAAATGGAGCATCTCACACAAATCATCCTAAGGTAGTCACTAATGACTCAATGACCTAGGTTAACAGTATTTTCATCTTAAACAAGATAAGTCATAACAAGAATTGAAAACCTTCATTCAATTGATGATAAAGAAGATCAAGAAACATAATCTTTATAACAAATATCATTGTCAAAGCTATATACCTATAATTATAACCAAACTAGCATAGACTCTAGTGTTACAATCAAGATATAATTAAACAAATAAAACCAAGTTCCTAATCAAGAATTAGAATTCACAAATAGTTCTCAGGTCCAACTAGAAATAAAAAACAATAAAGTAAACCCTAATTCTAGTGTGAGAAAAACTCCCTAAATGTGAAACCCTAGTTCATGCTTTGCTCCAATGCTCTTCCGGGTATGAGTGTTTAGCCGCTCATGGTGGACAGATGAATAACTTCAGAGTTGACTGCCATGATTCCACAAAAAGCTTCACGGAAGATGAAAATGGCTAACCGAGATACGAAATATGTTAAACTCTCTCTAAGCAAGTGTGTCCTCCAACTGACCTCCAGACCTCTCATATATCATATTTTCGGCCTAAACCAAGAAAATCTAGGTCAGAATCATTAAAATTGGGCTTGGGCCTAATTAATTAAAATTCGCCGCAAACCTGCCGCGGCATTCCCCGCGGCGGTTTCCACTGCGGTTTTTCCAGGAGCTTTGATTTGTTTTCGGTTTGGTCCCTGACTCGCCTCCAAACATCCCTGAGCCTTCATCGAAGTATTTCAACACTTTGAACTTCATTAAAACCTATCAAGAACATCGAGAAACTAAGTGAATTCTCAGTATAAAGAGGATCAATCAAATAATAAAGATTAGACCCGATAAAATCACACAATTAATCACAAAATAGTCAAAATAATGTCAAACCTCAAGGCATCATATTTTATCATAAAAGGACATGAAGACATGCAATTGAATCCCAAATGAATATAAAATGCTCTAAAATGTCACTAAAATATATGATGAAATATGGTCATATCACATATATTATGAATAAGTATTATAATGATTAAAGTTTTCATCAAAATTTTTAGATTTTTAATTATTTATATATATAAATATATGTCGTGTCAATAATTTTAAAAATTTTCTGTTAATATGTTTGTGTCAATGTCTATTATTCATATTTCATAGGGTAAAAACTATCTTTAACGGTCAAGTATATCATTTCCAACATTTGACTTCAATAAAAAATGGTATGGTACCGCGCCACATCAACACATGCAAATGTTAACGCATAAGCAAATTTTAAAAATAAAAAGGTTAATAATTATTATATCACATTTAAATTTTTGTCATACTATTATTACTTCAAATGCAATAGTTGGATATTGATTAATGAAAATAATTTATCATATTAAATTCTGAAATGATGTGAAACAATATCAATTAATCCCTTCTTTATATACATAGCTTATTTATAAGTTGTATGGCCACCAATCATATATTATCATATAAATAAAATATAAAGAACAACACATTAAAAAAACAAGTAAGAAATACATGTGGCAAAATAGAAGCTAAATAATTGACTATATATTTTTATCTTAAAATATAATAAAAATAAGTATAGTTATATTATGTATGTATGTGTGTATATATATATATATATATATNTGTCAATACTAAGGTATTACACATTGTGTCAATACTAACGTATTGGGATGTTACGTTGTACAATAAAAATATCAATATAGTTCGCTGTATTAGTTTTGTGTCCAATCAAGATGAGTTAGAATGTACTAATACTATTGTGTTATAGCGTTATGGATAATAAATTCTTTATTTAAAAACTCTTGTTAAGAAACGCTGGATGTATCATACAGAAATTAATTGTGATGGATTGTCGTTCAAGTGTTTAAACAGTATTCCAACTATTGCATCATAGCAAATTGTACAATTTTTTGTACAAGTACAATAATTAAATTAGGTATTTTATTTTTTTTTTTGGCCAAAATAATTCAATTAGGTAGAAATAAGTACAATACATAGTTTTTATTTTGGCCTGAAGTACAATACATAATTCAATTAAGCATTTTACCTGGAAGAGTACTCAAATATCGATTAGATTTTTAAATAGAAAATTTATATTTGATTATCATCGCTACAAAATGATTAGTGATCATAAAAATAATAAATCATTGCAAACATAACATATACAAATTAAAGATCATGAGGGAAATCAAGACAATCAATTTTAATATTTATAATAAGGTGGTTAAATATACTAGTGCACCTAACATAATTTATAACAATACAAACCATCATCTTATATTATATGGCTCCACCCCTTTCTGGTCGTCCACATTTTAAAATTATAGTACAAAATTAATAATAAGAGGAAAATTATTATTTGATCGCTTCTTTTTTACTGAGTTAACAATTTAGTCCCTCATTTATTTTACATACATATTTGCGTGCCCGTCAGGACATGCAAAGCCTCTAGTAAGGATTATGTGTCCTTCATTTTTACATCAGAAGTTCATAACCATTACTATGATAAAATTTTTATAGACAAAAGAAATAATTTCGTCCTTAAGTTTTACAACAATTGTCAATTTCGTCCATAATTTTTTTTGTCAATTTCATCCTCAATATTTCACATTTTTAACAATTTTATCATTTGTTCTTACTTTAACCAAATAATAACGATAGAATCTACATTATTAATAATATATAATCTAAAATTGATAGAAAAAGAAATCCAAATTTTAATTCAGATTGAAAAACAAAATGTAGTTTGTCATTAGTTTATTGAAAGAAGTTTGACAAAGAATAAAATTGACTAAAATATAAAACATTGAGGATGAAATTAACCGCAAAAAAAGATTGGAGACGAAATTAACAATTGATGTAAAGTTTAGAAACGAAATTAGTATTTTTGTCATTTTCATAAATATAAAGTATATCTACCAAAATAACAATTGCTTTATGGAGCAATCATCCATATAAAATTCGGGTTTAAAGGAAGTAACAACAGAAAATTAAAGGTTAGAGTGACCCATCATGATCTGCCACTAATTCCCTTACAATATTCTTAATTACCTTAATTGTATCCTCATAACCTCATTCCTCTTCTCCACCAATTTATGAAGGGTGGAAAAGAAACAGTAACACAACCCAACAAGCAAGAAGGAAGATCCAATTAACAATTCCATAATTAAAAAAGAAACAAAAAAAAGAAACCACCAAACACGCCGCAAATGCAAACGAATGATGCAAAAAAAGACGAAGTGCTAAGTTAATTAGAGAGAGAGAAAAGCATTAAAATATAAGAAACATAGAATTATTAAATAATTCATGTGAAGTTGTTGAGAAGGCCTGAGGCTGGAAACGCCAAAATAGCTAAGGTGGTAGCCACCGCTACGATATCAGTGATGAAATTAGGGTTCAGTGTGCTTCCAAACGAACCGTTTTCGCTGCTAGTTGTAGTGCTTGAGCTTGAATTTTTTGTACTATCTGCGGCGGATGGAGACGCCGCTTTTGATGAAGTTGAAGCGTTGGTAAAGATCGCTGCGTCAGGAGAGTTTGCAGGAAGACCCAGAAGCTCTATGTTATTCACAAACCACAACCAAATTAGTCACTCGGAATATATATATATATATATAATATATCATAGAGAAAATTTAATATCTAGTCATGGTTCTAGATTTTTTTATTAACAACTATGATTTAATCTCATAAATAATAATATTGCAAAAAGTATAAAAAATATATTTTTAATATTTAGTTTGGGATTCATATTTTAAATATTTAGTGACTAGAGGATAACAGTTTCAGAATAAATTTAGGAACTGAAAATAAATTTACTCTTATATTAATATAGGAAAAAATAAAAAGACAACACATCATTTAAGTCTTTCAAGTTTCAATACTCAACAGACTCACCAAAAAACTTTCATGTGAAGATAGGGGTTTCAAAATAAATTTACTCTGATATTAATATATGCAAAAAATAAAGACAACACATATAATTTAAGTCTTTCAAGTTTCAATACTCAACAGACTCACCAAAAAATCTAATAATAGTATATGCAAAAAATAAAGACAACACATAATTTAATAAAGTCTTTCAAGTTTCAATACTCAACAGAATCACCAAAAAATGTGAAGAAACGGGTAAAAAACTCAAGTCTTCACTTATAGCGGAACTTTACTTATTTATGAATTATAATTCTTCTAAAATGATTTCGGAGACAGAAAACTTGAGCCCAAATAATCAATAAACTTATTTACAAAATTTTTTGTTATAATTTCTCTCAAAATAAAAAATTGAACAACTCTCATTTTATTTGGTATAATCGTGAATTTTTTTCTATTTATTCACATGACAGATTGACAGTATAAGAAAGATTAATTTTATTCAGGTTGAAAATAAAGACTCAACCTAAATTACTTACCTTGAGGTAAAACTTTTGGTCCGGAAAAAAAAAACTTGAGTTAAAACTTACTTACTGTTGCATCAAACCATTGTTAAAAACAAGAAATCTCAGAAAAACCATGACATCTCTTATTTTTTAAAAGATTCTCAAGCTACTAGCAAGTAGATCAATTGGTTGGAGGCTAAACTTGATCTAACTCAACACTCACTCAGAAAAAATTAATCTTTATCTAAACCGTTCAAATAGATGGATTCATCAATCTTTCAAACAAAAAAACCTACCCCTGTTCAAATAGATGGATTCATCAATCTTTCAAACAAAAAAACCTACCCCTGTTTATATGGAGAGATCAAGATATATAAACAATAAAACAGTGGAATGTTGAGCCAATAAAGGCTGGCCCAGTTGATAAAGAGTTGACTCATAACCCACAAGGTTGTGAGTTTGATTCCCACTGCCGCTGTGAGGGGTCTTGTTGGTAGGCGATCTGTAAGTACCTATGTAAGCGCTCATAGAGCCTCGAGACCTATCCTGACCTCGGTGAGCCCCGGACCCAACTCACTTAAAACTTTAACTACCAAAAAACAAAAAAACAGAGGAATGAAGAAAATAGGAAGGATGAAGAGAGAGTACTGACTGGGGCAGTTAGAGATGGTAGCATTTTTGAGGTTACAAGCAGAAGGAAGCTGAAGCAACCTAGACTCTTGAATACCCATACTCTTCACTTCTGGGCTTCCCTTATGTATTTGCTGTATTATGAAACACAGACACTCTGGATTGCTCTCCTTTATGCTCGTCGCCGAGTCACAGCACTCCTTCGTCGGCGCCGCCGCCGTCCCCGTCGCAAAGTTCAGACACGGCGTCACCTTCGTCACCACCGCCGCACACTTCGTCGTCAAGTCGTCGGCGCCGATCACGCAAACCACCAACACAAACCACACGCCTAAGAATATTGCTGGGAGTTTCATGTTGTTTTGTTTTTGTTTTTCTTAGGTTTTGGCTAAATTTGATTGTGAATGTGAAGGGAGTGGGGGGATTTGAGATATGGGAAAAAAGGGGAAGTGGTGGTATTTAATGTGGAGTGTTGAGGAAGATGGTTGAGGAGTTCAATAAATTACTTACAAGACAGAGGGAAACGTATTATTCATTAACTCTAAACAGACCAAGATTAGACGGTGGGGATGAGTTTATTTTGTTCATTTGGACGGATGACATGGGATGGTATGGATTAGAATGAGAGGTGAAATGAATGCTTCTGAAATTATAAAATTGAAATTATTAATGAGAGCATTAACTCTTTTTTTAAATTTATTTTATATGATAATATTATTTTTATGCTCATGTGACTTTTTTTTTTTCCATCTCAGGTTTTTCCATCAAGGACCTTTTTTATATTTGTTAAAATCACAAAGTTGGGGTTATATGATAATATTTATTTCACACAGAAAATCTCTCTCTCTCTTTCCACTCACGCCGCACCACCCACCGCCGCCGTCAACAGCAACCCCGCCGACGCCGTCAAATCGCACCTCTATAACCCCAACCGTTAAGCCTACCGCCCCCAATCTCACTACAGTCGTCGTCATCGCTCCAATCGCAACATCAATTGCTTCCGCATCAGCCACAATAACGACGACTGGGTAGAAAGAGCTAAAGAGGAAATGCGTGTTTTAGTGGAAGGGGAAGAGTAAGAGAGACAAGTTGCGAGTGAGATCTACTCATCTTGCTGATTTGCTACCTGATTCTTAACCGGAAATCCTTTCTTCTTCTTCAAACCCGATCTCACATCTCGACTTCGTATCCTTTCTTCTTCAAACTAGAGGTACAGTTGTAGTGAGACTGGAGCGATGACGACGATGTAGTGAGATTGGGGGCGGTAGGCTTGACGGTTGGGGTTGTAGAGGTGAGATTTGACGGCGGCGGCGGCGGGTGGTGCGGCGTGAGTGTAGAGAGAGAGAGAGAAAGATTTTTTGTGTGAAATAAACATTAACCCTCAATTATTTTTTCATCTTAACATTTTGGTTCTATTATAGAGAAAAAAGTCCTTGATGCAAAAAATTTAAACTTTTAGGAGTTAAAAATCAATTTTGTCTTTTATTTAACGGAAAAATGGATGGAAACCGTTAGAGGGACCAACTTTGTCAAGTTTTGCATAACTGAGGGACCAATTTGGAACACTGAGCATAACTGGGGGACCAAAATAGGACTTTGGCCTTTTTTTAAAAAATTTTTCTTATACTTCGTAAATCTTTAGATTTTTCTCTTTAATACCTAGTTATGTGATAATAATATATNAGATGTTTGGAAAATTAGGAAAACTCATGAATTATATTTTATTGGATAAAATGCACTTTGGTATCCTGTGGTTAGAACCCAAACCACTTTGGTACCCTGAAAGAAAAAATTTGACACTTTGATACACTGAGGTTTGCATCGTTAGCACTTTAGTACCCTGTGGTTATTTTCCGTCAAGATTTAACAAAAAGTGTTGATGTGGTTTAATCTTAACCGTCGATTTCTACTGCATCTTATCCGTTGGCTTCTATTACTGCTTAAACCATATTTCACTCTTCAACAAGATTTCTTTTGTGCGTTTAGGTCCTCTACCTTTGGTAAAACGAATCAAAACACAACAAACTAAAAGAATTGATGGAGTTTTCTACAATTTCATTTCAAAAACTAGAGAATTATTAAAAAAGAAATTGCAGAAAGATCGTTAGAGTACGTTTTGATGAATCAAAATCTTTCTTTTCTCATAAAACTTATCTCAACCAAGTTCTTAATTAATCACATATCAAACTCAAATCTTTGTCATCTTTATTAAATTATTTAGTTAAACTAAATATTAATTATTTAATTTTTAAATTAATTAATGGGAATATTCTTCAAATTATTCAAGTTTACTTTCAAGTTTTCATTTAAGTAGTTGTATTTGAATATGGGTAGGACTAAATTGCATTTATTTTTCAGATTTAGGACTGATATGTAATTATCTCATTTTTTCTAATTTCCAAAATTACATTTTGACCCAAAAAAGTTTTTGTAATTTTTATTTTAGTCCTCAAATATCATGATCTAGGGACTTTTTTTGTTAATTTTAAAACTATTTGGAGGCATTCTGTAATTTTAGCAAAAATTTTGTAAAGTTTATCTCCTCATCATCGAATCACACAGTTTTTGGACTAAACTGCATTTTATTTTCCAGATTTATGACTAATCTGTAATTTTATTATTTTTTCAATATTTTTCATAATTACATTTTGACCCTTAAATTTTGTTATAATTTTCATTTTAGTCCTCAAATATTATGATCTAGGTACGTTTTTTAAAATTTTGAAACTATTTGGGGGTATTTTGTAATTTTTGCAAAACTGCTAACAATTTTCCGTTAAATCTTGACGGAAAATAACCACAACGTATCAAAGTGTCAAATTTTATCTTTTAAGGTACCAAAGTGGATTTGGTCCTAACCACAGGGTACTAAAGTGCATTTTACCTTATTTTATTTTATAAAAAGAGGAAAGTCATTTTAAAGAATTAAACATCAATTAAAATCTAGAAGAATTCCAGGGCGTG
Organism: Chamaecrista fasciculata; assembly: GCA_003254925.1. Classification (NCBI taxonomy): domain Eukaryota; kingdom Viridiplantae; phylum Streptophyta; class Magnoliopsida; order Fabales; family Fabaceae; genus Chamaecrista; species Chamaecrista fasciculata. The sequence continues at coordinate 9,482 of QANZ01002850.1, forward strand.
GATCTGCTAAAATTTGCGGAGTCTATTAGGTGAGCCATTGTTGAAATGTTGAACTACAAGTCTACTTCAACAATCGAATGTATCATGAACTTTAGTAGATGCTCATTTAGTGGATTCGTTTAACTTGCTCTACCCTTTTTGATTCAAAACTTTAGTGATTATTAGATATAATAACTCTTAACCAATGGCCAAAGTCTCAAATCGGCCGCTTATGAATGGGGTAGATTTTAAATTAGTCCCTTATTTTTCATTTGTTTTAGATTGATCCAAAATATGTTCATGATATTTCAAATTAGTCCAAAAAATATTAAATGTTGTCATATATCTCTCATTTAAAGCTCAAATACGACGAATTCAAAGCCACAAGTTTCTTTTGACAAATACTTTAGGACAGTCAACAAACAAGGTCAAATTGAGTCCCAAAAGTGAATAACTCAATTTTCCGGTCAAACAAGTTAAATTGATCATATTTCTCTCATTTCAAATTTGATTATGACAAATTCAATACTATGTGCTAACTCTTAAAGAGTTTTCTCTCTACCCATTTAAGAGCACTATCAAATGAGGTTAAATTGAGTTTCAAAAGTAGATATAGGACCAATTTAAAACATCATAAAAAGATGTAAGACTAATTTAAAACATATAAAATATAAGAGACCAATTTAAAATCGAGAAAAACTTAAGTCAAGTCCCTTATATGTTTGCTATAAGGTTTCTCGATAAACATTTGACACGTTGCAAAATTTTAGTGTATGACCAATCATGATACAGAGAGAAAATATTAAACACACTTTTTTGTATGACCAATAATAAAAGATAGAGAATATAAATCAAGTTTCTAATCAAAGAAACTTTATAACAAAGATATAACAACTTTACCTAAATTTTTTCCTTTAAAATCTACTTATACATAAAGGACCAATCTGTATCGGTGATGTAAACTATGTTTTTGGTTTTTTTGAAAGAACCGTAAAGATAAAAAGTTAATGGAGAGGGGGACAGTTAGCGTATACACATCGAAGCGTGTGTGTGTGAACGTAAGGAGGAAGGTCCCAAAAATAAATGAGCCTTATAGTTGGTAGTTGGGCTTGAAGTTAAGGCCTCACTAGTCACTATTAATTGGTTGCTACACCGTATCCACATAAATGAGGTTGAGCTGTGTTTTCTATACGTGTCGTGTCGCTTTTAATGCCCACGTGGCATGACTTTTTCAATTTTACATTTTACAGTTTACATTCATTCATGTCGTTACATTAAACAGTGCAATGTTTTTGTATTAGAAACACCCATGTTTTAGGGGCTAAGTCACGTTATTATGAAAGGACCACGTCACGTTATTAAATGTAACAGTCTAACGTAGAAAGGACTAATTAAAGTTTACATTATTAAGGAACCCACTTTGTCAGGGACTCACAAAACACATGTATACATACTTATTTTAAATTAATTTACTTCCTTTGATTAATTTCCTTTCAATGACGTCTCTATCTTCTTATTATCGGTAAACATATAAATTTATTATTTTAAGATATGTAAATTTTTAATTTTGTAGTCTCTTAACCGCAAGTACAAACATTTCAATCTTTAAAGTTTTAACCCAAACACAATCTATCTTTTTTAATTTCTTGTAGTGATAGTTAATCCTTAAATTCTTTGGAGTATATTATAGTGTGAGAATTTTTATTTTTTGAATCAATACTCAATAAAGATATGATTAGAAGAACTTTTTATCAAATATATACAAGTTTTTATATTTTTTTCAATGCATGTATTTTTTTTAAGTGTTATATATATTTTTGATTGCCCTGCTTGCGGCATTAATTTTTAATTGTGCAATATCAAGCTTCAACGATGGCTTTAATTTGTGTAGACGAAATATTCATTTCTTGTGAGCAGAGTATTCAAATTCCACTTTGCTTTAATTTCGAATTTACAATTCAGAGGGACCCTCAACGTTGGCAGGTCGCATGGTGATTTAAATTGAGGACGACGAGCATGGAAAGAAATAGAATGCTATCTTTTCATGTATAGACGTGAAGGAATAAATAAGTAAATAAATAAATATTTTTAGTGCTTAGATGTATACCTTAACTAATAATAAATGTGTGCTTCATTTCTTTTGTGAATACTCATAAATTTTGAGTACAACCACCTTAAAGGCGAGTTCAAAATGAAGTTTTGATCCACCCGCCTCGAGAGAATGAAGATGTGTACTTATACAAGTTTTGCAATCCAGCTAGAATTAAGTTATTTCATGGAATAAGTGTACTTAGAGCAATGGTTGACTATTGTACGTAATTTTTATATTTTTGGTTAATTTTTATTCTTCAAACTTAAGATTGAACAGATAGTAAAATAATGCTTTTGTTTTAATTTGGAAAACGACAGTAAAATAATACTTATCTCTAAACATTTGTATTAGTCAGATACAAATAGTTTTGTAGTCTCTAAACTTTAAAGCAAATTCTATTAATTAATTAGTGTTTAATGAGTTAGGTAAAACCATCTAAATAAACTTAAATTGTTTGGTAAAAAAAAAAACTTAAATTGACTAACTAAATTAGTCTAATTTTTTGTTCACAACTCAACCCAATTCAATTCATCATCTGAAAGACCAATCCATTTTTAATCAAATATAATTCAAAACAGTGTTGTCATAACCGAACCAGACAAAGACTCGGACAAGTATTCGGTTCACGGTCGGATCGGTTGAATCGGTCGGACCGGATGTTTGGACCGGATGACGTAATAAATAATTATTTTTAATATATTAAATATAAACCCTCTATATTTTTTTTTGGGTTTAAGAAATGCATTAAATCTATTAATTTATTAGATAAGTAAAACAATTGGTAAGAAAAAGCTAACAGAGCCTCACAGTTGGGATGTTAAAGGCGCTGGGAGTGTGAAGAAAGGGCATGGGTTCGATCCTTACAAGGAGCAAAAATGATTTTTTGTAAAAAAAATTCAGAACCGCCGGTCCGGTCCAGCGATTGGTTCCGGTTTTCCGGTTCTTGGCCGGTTATTTCCGGTCCAACCATCATTCCGGTTCAAATGGTTGAACCAACTCGCTTGTGTCTTCGGGTAGCGGTCCGACCGGCCGGTCCGGTGCGGTTTTCACATCACTGATTCAAACCATGAATATCTTGAATTCTAGTTTAGCTCATTTAATACCTAAATTTATATTTAGACTAATGCTATATTTGTATTGAGGATTAAAGAGGAAATGAAGTTACGCCGTGACTAACAGTAACAGCCATAGCTTTTGGCCTAGCGGTAAGCGTTTGATCTTAACAAAGAGAAGAGAGAATGAGAGGTTTGAAACATGTTTCCCTTGCTATAAAAGTTGAAGATTAAAGAAAAAGATAAAGAAAGTCCTTTTATAAATTCTAAATATCACAAATTAAGATATTTTGGAGAAGTTGTTTTTCAAACAAGAGAGTGAATAATCAGAAATTAAGGCGTGTTTGATTTTGTTTTTCAAAACAGTTTTTTGGTGTTGAATTTTTCATTTTTTAGAACAAAAATTTGTTTTTAAAAAATATAATCAAACGCGTCCTTAGTCACTCATTTTCTTCCTTTCTTTTCCCTTCTCTTGCAATATATTATCCTCTTCTAATTATGCAAACAAACTCTTAAATTGGAAAATAAAGAGGAGAGAGAGAAGATTGAGACCTCTTTCTCTTTTTTTACGCATTAAGAAATTGAGAGAAAGATAATGAGAAATTAATTTTTAATTATTTATTCTCCTTCCCCTTTATAATTTTCGAATGTTCCAAATTAAAATATTTTGAAGGTGGTATCAAAATCTAAACATGGGGAGGACAGTTAGAAATTCAATCGTCCCCCTTATTCCCATCCCTTCTCTTCTAATCTCTACCCCTCTTTTTCTTTTGGTAATTGTCAAACAAAACCTAAAAAACCAAATTTTACCGATAGAATACTAATATTGTGACCTTCCCTTTTGATAGTAAGTAAATTCATTTTTTTTTCACGTGAGTCGAATGAGGTCAATACTTGATAATCATTTTTTGGGGTCAATAAAATTTGGGCCCAACTTTGGTCACTTCCTTTGATTGTTCAGAAAGTGAGCTAGGCCCAAAGGCAGAGATAATAGGACCATGAACAAATAAAAATGGATAGGCCTAGGTGTGAGATTGTATCATGACAATTCTAGGTAGGGGTGTTCATTGGGTTGGGTCAACCCGTCAAAACCAACTCAATCCACTAGTTTAAGTTGGTTTGGATTGGGCTGGCGAGTTGGTTTGGGTTCAAAAAGTTGAGCTCGCTGTGGTTTGGGTTGGGCTGCGGGTTTTAAGATTTTGAGTCCGCTCAACCCAACCCAACCTGCAGGCCCGCAAAAATATTAAATAAAAAATAAAATTAATTTTTTATTTAGTTAAAATTATATTTTAATATCACAAATAATATTATTTTTACAATTTGGTCAATTAATGAATTTTTATTCTCAATTTAGTCCATAAAAAACAAATTGTGAAGGACCAAATTAAAGAAAAAAATTTAAGAGGAACCAAATTTTTTGTTAAATATATAAAAAAAACTAATATGGTCAACCCGCCACTGTTTGGTTTGGGTTGGTTTGGGTTGACTGAATTATTTTTTTTAGTCCAACCCAACCAAACCCGCCAAATAAATTAATGAGCCCGAACCAACCCGCCATAAACCCAACCCAACCCAGCCCGTGAATACCCCTAATTGTAGGCTTATAGCAATCCCTTTCACATGTGGACATTGAGTGTAAAGTGTAAACCTTATGACGAGTCTCTAGAAAAACAGGTTTATTTTTTGTTGCTACTTGTTAGTTACATAAGTTCTGCTAATTATTCGCCTTTCCTACAATTAGATGTTGGACCCCCCAAAAAGTAAAATACCATTTTGCAACGCTTGAATTTGGAGGCATTATCAAAGATCAAACAAGTCAAAACATAAAGCACCTGCAAACTACAAACACTCAATTACTAGTGATAAGAATTGCAATCGTCAATCTAGATCAAACAAATTAAAACATATCAAATAAGGCACCTACAAACACAAAACACCGAACAATTAGACTATACTCCATTATAAGTTTTGTTGTGTGTTACATCCATTGTAACTTTACATCCAATGAAATTGAAATGGTTTGTGGCCACAACTTTATATCCAATAATAATTTAGAATGAGTGAAAAATTTATTGATAAAAGATAATTTATTGTCATGAAACTACACTTTAGATTGTTAGAAATAATATTGGAATAAAAAGATAAATAATATTGGAGCAAAATAATCTTGGATTAGGAGTTTAAAAGTCGTTGGAGTCGCCCTGTATCTCGCCGAAAAGTTTGCTGGAGAAGACGAACCTCGCCGAAAAAGCTCGCCAGAAAGGTTTTTTGACATCTTGAGTTTAATGACGGCCTCCATTAGTCTAGTTAACTGACACATCAGCCTTTTTCGTCAATCTATGTAACGGATTTAAAGGTTAGGGTATAATTGACAGCAATGAAAAACGTTGGGGGCATAACTGACACAAAATAAACGTTGGGGTATAACTGAAACTGACCTTAAACGTTAGGACACCAACAGGTCTTTTGCCTATGTATTCGTTTGGTAGGGTGCAAAACCCTTTTACATTGTAAAGCGGCACAAACTCCAAGACTTTCAGGTGTTCGGTATGGCAATTTAGGCTCTGTAAAGTAGATTACAATGTAAAGACATTTACATTACATAGGCTATTTTTCTTTACTTCACATTTTTTATGTAATCCAAGTTTACCTAGGGAATTATGGTAGAATTTCTAATTTGCCCCTCTCACTCTCATCTCATCTTCTTCCTCTTTGACGGCGGACGGTGGCGACGACCACCGTGGATGGCGGCGACAGCTGCCGGGGACGGCGGGGGCGGCGGCCATGGACGGTGGTTGACGGCGGCGACTGCGGCGGTGGTCTTGTGGTGATTGTGAGAGGGGTATTTTTGTCATTTTCTTTCTATATCTATTTTACTTTCTCTCCCATACCTTTTTATACCAAACATTTTAAAATCTTTACCTACTTTACATTCCCTCAACTACTTTCCTTTCCCTCATCATTTTACATTGTAAAACACTTTCCTTTCCCTCACTCTCATCATACCAAACGAACCCTATATTGTTCTACAGAGGACATAATAAAGTCTTTATCATTATCTACGATGAAAATTGTTGTGTATTTTATCTTTATTAAAAGATCTTATAAAAGTAAGGCTTAAGTGCAGTTTTGGTCTCTTAACTTTCGCAAATGTCTCAATTTGGTCTCCTAACTTTCTTTGTTACAATTTTGGTCTCCTAACTTTTGAAAACGTCTCACCATTGGTCCAAAGTTAGGAGACCAAAATTGAGACTTTTGCGAAAGTTAGGGGATCAAAATTGCAACAAAAAAAGTTAAGGATCAAATTGAGACTTTTGCGAAAGTTAGGGGACCAAAATTGCAACAAAAAAATATTAAGAGACCAAAAGTACACTTAATCCTAAAAATAAATATAGATTTACTCCTTCGTTTATACCCAGGCATACTCATGGGATTTTTTTTTTTTTTTTTTTTTTTT
>QANZ01002850.1:18322-41163 GCA_003254925.1 Chamaecrista fasciculata
CGCCACTCTAATTTTTTTTTTCTTATTCTTTAAAATTTCTCTCTCCTCCTATATAATTTAGGAGACAAAATAAATTTACGACATTAGAAGGTTATACAGAATAATATATATAACGTTAATTTTATGCTAAAATTTTACCTCCAGGGACATCCGAAAAAATTTATGTTAAACTTTAATATAACTTTATTTTTTTGAGAAAGTATATTTTACCTCTTTAAATTATAATCATGTTACATTTTATATTTTAATTTTAAATTGAAACACTTTACTCTCCCAAATGTTTTTAAAAGGTAAGAGGACACTTTGGATCATCTAACTTAGGATTTGATTTTACTTTTGACTCTTAAATTTAATTTATTTCACTTAAGTTTTTTAATTTTCAGAAATTAATAAAAATATACTGATCTTAAAAATATTATTAATTTATATATTGGACAAAAAATATTAAATTAAAATGAGAATTAATATTTTAGCACCAATATATTACAAATGTCAACAATATGCTAAAACTAAAAGCCTCTCAAACTCAAATTTTTGCATTAAGTTAATTAGCAGAATTATGACTTATGAGTAGGGAATTCTTTAATTCATTAGTTGATTTCTGAAAGTTAAAGGCTGACAGAAAAATTAATTAAAATTAAGGAACAAAATTAAAATCCGACTATAAATTAAGAGACTAAAAATATACTTTAGAAAATAAATATTATAATATAATTTAAGTTGTATCAACTATATTATAATACAAGGATATATATTCGCCCAAGTATAAACTATATAAACTATGGACTCTAGCGAGGCGCATGTCACGATCAGATATTCCAAAAGTTATACAACTTCTATCGATGAAATATTTTATATTAATGACACCATCCACGTATAAATTACATCCTAACATAGAACTCAAAACAATAGATTCTGAAATTTATTTAAAACACTGCAAAGCCAAGTGGTGTGGGTATTGACATTTACTCATTCAAAAGTGGTTTCATTTAATTAGGCCTTTAATTCAATAATAAGAACTACACATATCTACTAACTACTTTTTGAAGTATGAACTTTATCCATTTATCTATATAATAATTTATGTAAAAATAATTTAAAGTTATTATAATAATTGAAATGTTCGACTGGATCCTTGAAATACTAAAATTATCAATGATTTGATTTTTATGTCAAATTTAGAGACCAACAAAACACAAAATCATTATAGATTTATCGAAAAAAATATAAATTTAATATAAATTCAATGTTTTTAAAAATACAAAATAAAAAATTGTTAACAAATAAAATATTTCCAGGATTTCAAAAATTTAAATATTAATTTGGCTACTTGATATAAATTCTTGATTAAAAATTTTTGGTCAAATATAGATTTTTTTTCTCACATGGTCATTTAACAAAAAATTATACATGATTATTATTATAATATATACAGAGTAACTGTCATTCGTTAAGAATTATAATTTACGCAGAGTCCTACTTGTCTTACAATTCTACAACCTAATGCGTTTTATAAATGGCACTAGCAGTTTTTAAATCACCTTCTTTCTTATTGAATTATTTTGGAGTTGTCTTCTCCGCAGGTCGGTGAGTTTTCTTTGTTTTAATCGTTTATTCGTTAGGACAAAAAAAGAAAAAAAAAAACTATTAATGAGTAAGTCGCATAGTTCTTTGACACTTGACACCTGTGAAGTCTTTATCTTTATTTGATATCAAACGGCGATGCAGCGAAACCACAAAACGAGAGTAAAACACTAAAACACTGAGTGTACGATGTGTGTCAGAATCATTGCAGTGGGCCACGTGGTGGTGTGTTACTGGACACGTCCTCCCACACCGTTCAAAATTATAATGTACTATGCACTTCATTATAACACGCCATTTTGTCAAACACCACATACACCTTCCTTTTATTTTTGTTTATTTTTTTTGGCCTGATTTTATTTTTGTTTATTTATTTATTTATATATAACTTTAAATGAACCTTATTTCCGTGACCATTTTTAATACTTAAAAAATAGTTTTATATAAACTAACATTTATTATATAAGTAAATATATTAAAGTTATATCTTTATTGAATTTCCGAATTGGTTAGTGCAATTTAGTAATTTATTATAATCTTTATATAGATCCTATCTAAAATTTTATGAGTTTGTGATCTTATTTAGACAAAATGATTATATTTTAAATAGAATATAAATTTATTATAATCTTACTTAAATATTAATTTTATATATACTATTTTATGATTTTACATCTTATCTTTTTTATAGTTTTACGATTTTATCACGAGAATGTTACGTTCTCTTAGAAGTAGAAAATACTAAATATACTCTTATAAAATGAAATATTTTTAAAAAATTATTTTAAAGCAAATTGTTTAATAATTTATGAGATATTTTATTAAAATATGACAAATCTTGAATAATTATATGTTTATAAATAATTTTTTATGCTATTAATTACCTTACCTATATTTATATATAATGACAAATGAAAAAAATAAAATAAATATATTTTAATATATTCAAATTAATAAAGTGATAGCCCTCTAGTATAAAGTTTATATTATTTATATTTAAATAAATTTTTATGATTTTACGATTTAGGTTTAAGATCTGATTATACACCCCAATTTTTGAGTTTATTTAAACTTTCAATTTTGATATGGATTTACATATTTTAAAATTCTCAACATTAATCCACAAAAACATTAAAGGAAAAGAAAAAAAAAACTTGAGAGATAGTGGCTATATTGTGCTGAATAAAATTCATAGATAACGTGAATGGCACAACCTACATCTCTCATTCTTTATCTTTGGGTTTAGACTTTAGATATATCATATATTCACTCATTCATTCATTCATGTCTCCAACAACATCAACTTCCCACCCCACTTAACGTTGATTCCCAATTTTTGGTTCCCACATCTTTCTCCTCTCTCTAAACTCCCACTTACATTATTATATACACATTTACGTTGCTCTTAATTCTCCCATCCTAATAATCCCCCTTCCTTCATCAAACATTATTCCATACGTTTTTCATTGATTAGATTTAGATTCACTGAATCATCACGACGATGAAGAATAACCGTTTACCTCTACCGGAGAAGCCATGGTTCTTGTTTCTGGCTCTAATCGGCTTAATCGGCGGCTCAGTCGTGATCTCAAACCTCGTCGGAAACTCAAACGGCGGCGATTTCCTCTGCCACCTGTCCATCGGGAAGAAACGCGTGGCGGAAGACTATTCGCCCACGACGACACAGCTTCGGGCTATACTCCACTACGCCACGACTAACATAGTCCCGCAGCAATCGCTTTCGGAGATCAAAATCACATTCGATGTTCTCAGATCTATAGGACGCCCTTGCAATTTCCTGGTCTTCGGGCTCGGCCACGACTCGCTTATGTGGCAATCCTTCAATCCACGTGGCACCACGCTATTCCTCGAAGAAGACCCTAAGTGGGTCCAAACAGTCCTAAAGGACGCACCGGACCTTCACGCTCACACTGTACAGTACCGTACGCAACTCCGAGAAGCCGATCATTTGATCTCGTGGTACCGGACGGAACCGGCGTGTTTTCCGGCGAAGGCGTATTTGCGCGGGAACGAGGATTGCAAGCTGGCTTTGCATAATTTGCCGGAGGAAGTGTACGAAACGGAGTGGGATTTGATAATGATCGACGCGCCGAAGGGGTATTTCGCGGAGGCGCCGGGAAGGATGGCGGCGATCTTCTCGGCGGCGGTCATGGCGAGGAATCGGAAGGGATCCGGCGAGACGCACGTGTTTTTGCACGATGTTGATCGGAAAGTGGAGAAGATGTTCGCCGAGGAGTTTCTTTGCCGGAAGTATAAGGTCAACGGCGTCGGGAGGCTATGGCATTTCAAGATTCCGGCGGTGGCTAACGGCAGCCACCGTGGTGACGGTTATCGATTCTGTTAAAGAGGAGGAAGACGAAGAAGAAGAAGAAGAAAATGCCGGTCTCGATTTAGGGCTTCGATTTGGGGATTCCGGTATTTTTTCTTTTTTTAAATTTCTTGCTGGGCTAATTAATTACTACTACTTAATTAGCGTATTATATCTAAACCGGGTTTCAGGATAGAGTTAGAAGCAGCGATGATAATGATAATAGAGTTATTTACTCTATTCAGTATTGTCTTTGGATTTTTTTGGTTTGTTTCACATTACATTATAGAAATAATACAAAATGGAAATCCTGAGATTGGGAGGGATGGGGTTTCTTTTGCCGACATGAGCCATGAGGAGATTGTGAATATCTGAGAGAGACTAATGAAAATGAGATGTTGAGGAGTTGTTTTTTTCCTATAGTAGTAGTCTTTTGTTAATTTTTGGAAAAAGAAATAAAACACTCCGTTTTAATTTTAGGGCCTGTTGAGTGTTGATATTATCTGTTTTATAATTTGATGAGATGAAATAATTTCATTTATTTATAGGTTATCCAAAAAATTTTTAAAAATGAATTATCCAGTTACATGTTTTTTTTTTTGGTTTCCATCCAGTTACATGTTTTTAATACAACATTTACATGCTACATTTCTAGTTTCTATCCCGGGCGTTTGTTGAGAAGTGTTTTTCTTTTTCATTTTGTTTTTGGTTTTTAACATATAGTTGTAATTAGAGATAATTTTATTTGAAGTAGTCTCAGACACTATATAATGTAATTCTCAAGTATCTATCCTGGATTTAAATGTGGATTTACCACTTTGCAAGTGAGTAATTCTTTGATAAAATTTGAAAATTTAGGGAAGTGATTGTGAATGATTCCAAAGAGGTTGTTTGTGCATATTCTTTAGATTTTAGGTCTAGTTTATTCCAGGCCAAAAACAAAAAGCTGGTTTATCCAGCAAGTTTTATTAATGTCGAGTGAAAATTGAGGGATTTAAAAATTCCATGTATTTGAAGAATTGTTCCTGAGACTATTCTGGTACGATCAAAATAAAAATAAGAGAAACTGTTTTTGAAAAATTATAATAAAAGCCTCGTTGATTTTGTTTACATGTTTTATGGTTGGATCTTGAGTTTAAATTGTTTTTTTTTTAAATGGGCCAAAATCTTATTTTGGACCCTAATGTTTACCCTAAATTATGTTTTGCTCCCTAATTTTTTTTTGTTCCGTTTTGGCTCTTATTGTTTTTTAGAAGTTTTATAATTGACCCTTAATATCTCTCTCATTTCAAATCCAAATGCGATGAAATCAGAGTTTTGATGGGTTATTTTTTTGTTTAGTTTGGATTAATTGGCAAACAAACTCAAATTGAATATAAAATGAGGCTAAAAAATATAATGTTTGTTTTATAAATTTGATCATATTTCTCTCATTTGAAGTCCAAGTGTAACAAAATCAAAGTTAGAAATTACTCTTCATGAGTTTTTTTTTCTATTTAGTTGGGATCGATGACAAGTAATGTCAAATACTATTCTAAAAAAAAATTGATATTGATGTTTTTGACTAAATTCACTTTCGTGTCAACGACCCTAACTGGATAGAGAAATATTTCATCAAGAGAATTTGTAACTTTGATTTTGTTACATTCGAAATTAAAACAAGATAAATATAACCAAATTCATGAAATAATCAACCATTTTCGGACCCAATCAAAATCAAATGCTCAAGTTGACGTTGTTTTCTTATGATTTCAACATGACAAAGAAAAACACTAATCAAATCTAACTTATAACTCTGATTTAATCACATTTGAATTTAATACGAGAGAAATATGACTACATAGCTAGGGATGAATCATGAAACTTTTAAGAAATATTAAAAACCAAAACTGAACAAAAAAAAATAAGAACCAAAATAGAGTTTTAGCCTAGAAAATGTGAAATAGATTCTTCGTTTAGTTTTCTTCATATAAACAATAGTACATATTACACATTTACATGATAATGTTGTAAATTAAAGTTATATTTTTTTATTTGATTATAAATGTATATAGTTATTAATTTGTTGTGATTACATTTTTCGTTATACCAATTGTAAAGTTATACTATAGGACAACTATTATTTACAAATTTATAACATGATCTATTTTAACCGCGTTAATTTGACTCAAGAAACATATTTCTTTTGAGTAAGGATGAGCAAAACTGCAAAACCGATCTCATTTAATTTAAACCGATCTAAACCAATCCAAACAGACGAAAATTAATCAAAACCTATTAAAATTTAGATGGTTTGGATGGAAAATGAGAGAATCAAACTTGTTTGGTTTGGTTTATTTTACAAATTGATGGTCAACCCAACCATCCAATAAAATCAAACCTATATATTTCTATATATAAAAAAACTTTATAAATAAAATACTTCCATATATAAAATGAACCTGCCTATCAATATCATTTATTCAGCACTAATTAAGCCTCCAATTTTATATTAATATTTTATAAGTACTATAAAATTATGAATTTATGATGGATTTTTTTTATGAAATTATGAATGTTATGAAATTTTAGATTTAAAGAAATCTCATATTTGTAATCCGATAGACTAATTGAAATAATGAATTAGAAAGTCATAAATAATTATATATACATGCATAATTGCATATACTTGGCAACATATAAATGCTTATATATATATATATTATAATTTGTATGAAATTATAATTTTAGAAATCTGATTTTTTTTTTAAAAAAAAAATACACAAAAACCGACCAACCGAACCAAATCAAATTGATCATAATCGGGTGGTTTGGTTCGGCTATCCAGAATTTATTGGATGAATTGGATGGTTATTTTGACCATCCAATTATTTCAATTCGGTTCAAAAAAATATATAAACCGAGCCAAATCGAACCTGATATACACCTTTTGCGGAAGGTAAAGAGAACATTCACAACATTAGCGCCCATGGCGCCCACACTGTCTTTTAGGAGGAACAAGTGATATACACCATTTAAATAAATAAAGGATAAAAAGGTGGATATAAGGAAACACACCAAGCCCGGAAAAGCCAATCAGAGCAAGCAACGCCATCATCAAGCATTAAATGCAATGATCCTAACATTTAATGCGAAGATCCTTAAGGCCATTCCGATAAGACAAAACTGTGCTAACCACAATGTACTTTCCAACAAAAACACGCATATGAAATGACCAAGAGGCCTCGCGCTCATAGAGACAAAATAAGAAGCGTGTAAAACTATCACCCATTCCTGTAAGACGAAAAAAGCCTCTACCTGGCAACTCGAATGTCAGCGATCAAATCCTGACACATCAGATGTGACCTCTAGGCCACGTGCTGGAATCGATTTCCCACGCACTCTACACCTCCTTACTCAAACCTCGTACTAGCTTAGGAAAAAAGACTGGATATATAAATACTCCCATGCATTTCATAAAGAGGTACGCAACATCTGCTTAAAACCCTAACTTTACCACTACTATCTGACTCAAGTATCGGAGAAGAAACACAGGAAATCCCCTGTGCTTTCTCGTTTTGCAGGTTCCGTCACCATCAAATTGTTCGGGAGCCTCTTCACTCATGAACTTAAGGTTAGATTTCTCTTAATCCAACTTTATTCAGAATGGATACTCACCCTTATTTTTGAGAGTAGGATGATTTAGGGGGAAATTGAAAAGAAAACTAACGAATGGGGATATAAATATATAATATAATTAATATTTGTCAATTACACCAAGACTCCAAGAGTCACGCCATGATAGATGGCAGATGCCATTCATTAGTGAAGTCCATAAATGGCCAAAGAAATAAGGAAAAAAAATCTTTGGAAAGGGTTTTGTTTTGCAATTAATAATTTGATGACACGTGGGATTGCTTTGTCGTACAAACCGACACAAAAATCTGGTTTCTCGCTTTGTGCAATTGCGGATTGCCTCACTATGTTTTGCTTCTCCTTTTTACAAAGGTAATGCCAACGAACACTCTTAGGGCACTCGTTAAAATATATTTATTGTATTTTGAAAATGAAAATTCTATTTTGAAAAAGAATATTTATTTTAAAATTTTATTTTTCAAAATTATTGTTTTATTAAAATTTTCAAGTAAATTTTCTTTTTCAAAATAAAATTTACTTTTCAAAATGTAATAAATGCACCTTAACGAATGTCCTAAGGGCACTCGTTAACATTACCCTTTTATAAAATAAATATTAAATAGGGATGAAAATGGAAATATTTGTGTTAAAAAGATATCAAGAGTTTCGATAGGATAGATAGAGCATAACTAATCTATTAAAATGAAGCCACTAAATATGATTTTCAACACTTTATCATTGAAATGGAAAAAGCTATATAGAAATATTACTAACAGCGGACTATCTTCATATCTTATATTATATGGCTGCATCCCTTTCTGATCGTCCATGTTTAAAACTATAGTCTATGAAATTAAAAATAAGAGAAAATTTACTATTTGGTCTCTCTTTCTTTACTAACTTAACAATTTAGTCCCTTATTTATTCTACATACATATTTGCGTGCCCGTTAGAACACGCAAAGCCCCTAGTTTGACATATGGCTTGGGGATCACTGGTGGTCCTTACTGGATTCCAACTTATATATATCAAATGATTTATCTTTTTTCAAATGTAATGGATAAAATTAAATATTCTTTATTTAATAAAAATTAAACGACTTTTTTTAAGAAAATTCATTGGTTTTTTTTAGTTAGAATTTAGACAGTTCATTCTTCCCGTTGAAAACTAGAACTAATATTTTCTAAGACATAGTAATCATTGAAATGAATTTTGTATCTATTAACAAAATCTCTTTCATACTTGTGAATTAACTCGAACCTAAATCATCATGCTTAAAGAACTTAAGTATATATCAACTCCGTTGGACTTCCTTGATCATTTAATATGCTATTTTAAATTATATATACATAAAATATTAGTTAATTAAACAAGGGTAAATTCCACTTTGGTACGATGTTCTTTCAAAAATATCATTTTGGTACCCTGTTCTTTCAAAAGTGACATTTTGGTACCCTGTTATTTGGACCAATTTCACTTTGGTACCCTAAAAAAAGATAGAATAGATTAACAAATAGTGAAAAAGCAGAGTACTAAAGTGAAATTAGTCCAAAGAACATGGTACCAAAATGTCACTTTTGAAAAAACAAGGTACCAAAATGACATTTTTGAAAGAACATGATACTAAAGTGGAATTGGTTAATAGAACATGATACTAAAGTGAAATTTACCCATTAAATAAATGGTGATACTTAAAACTTCTCCTTTTTTAACCAAAAAAAAAAACTACTTTTTTGCTCTGTTAATTAATTTTATATTAATTAGATGCAATTAATATACAAGTGAAGATATTTTAAGTTACATCCATAACAAATATGGACTATCAATAATTACTAACTTCTTCTATAAAAAGTTAATTATTAACTTCAAACACACTGATCAGTTAAAAGGTGTAATAAGACGTTCATAATTATTCCCGTTACGCTTTTTGGCCATCAAGGATACTCATCTTGAGCAATCAGTTAAGGATATTAATCTCTATGCTTATTTCATCAAGCAAGAAGATTCTTTTGCCATCAATTTTAACGTTCCAAAGCTTCATATAGAGCGTATGCCCTTAGAGGGTTCTGATTTTTAACCTTTAGAGCACAAAAGGACAGTTTCTTCTATTTTTATTCTTTTTATAGAGTGCAACTATAAAGAATACAGGCATGTTTGATTCTCAATTTTAAAAATAATTTTTAAAATTTATTTTAGGAGCTCAGTACTTTTCTCAATAATTTTTTTAGATTTTAAAAGTAATATTCTATATTTGGAATTTTAAAATAAAAAATAAATCAGTGTCCTCAAACGTGTTTTTCAATTTTTTTTATTTTTATAAATAGAAAATAATCAAACATGTCCTATAATTCTTCAGAATTTTGTTCCAAGATTTATACTTTCCCAAGAATTATATATTATTTTATAGAATATTCTTACTTTTTCTATAAAAAAATAATATTGTTAAAACTATAAGTCTATAACTCTCACAATGAAAGATTACTAGTTTAATCATTTCAATGCAACATTCTCACATTTGTAACCTTAAATCTTTGTCCCACATTTAAGGTACTTACAAATTAGCGAGGAAATTAATCATTATTTTTTCTTTGAACGGAAGGAGATTAGTCATTATTATCGAAGACGAATACCCTGAGTAATACTTAGTTAAAAAACCAGACTGAAATTTTAAAAACAGAAAAATTGTGAAAATCTCACTCCATTAATTCCAAAATTGAACCAAAAAGACCTTCGACTCATAATTTTTATTACAGTAATTTATATTAACATAATATTTACCAAAAAACAAACGACCAAGCTAAACAGTGTAAATAATTTTAATTTTGAGTTTAAATAATTTTAAGTTAGTTTAATCACTTATCAGATTTAAGAATTGAGTTCTATTTCAAAAGCCAATTGCCTATTACTTCATGTGTTGATGGTCCAAATTCAATCCAATTTTTTAAATATTTATTAGACTCGTACTTCTTTTTTCTTTTTTTTAAAAAAGGAAGAAACTCATATCTTCAGAGTACCAAATAAATAAAAAGAATACCAAAATAAATAAGGCCAAAAAAAAAAAAAACCAAAAAACAGCCAAGTACTTTTCAAATTGTTTCTTCTATTTCGAAAGTGTTGTGAAACTAATAGTAAAATTAATCTGCAATCAAAGGATCAACCAGGTCATTCAGAAGTCAGAACTAGGTTCAGCTGGTACCACCACGAGAGCAAATACTTTCAATAAAAGTAACAGCAAAGAAATGCCAATAATGTGTGTTATATTATCTCTTCGTCACGAATGATACTAGGTTAAATATTCAGAAAATACAACGAGATCCCATGTGCACCATATGATTGCTCGGATTACAAAGATATAATAATGGGTTAGACAAAGAACAAAAATTAGGCTATAACTAGTATGAAGCAGGCGATATCATACATGATAAATACATCTTTGATAAACATTGCACTCTATACAAAACAATCTTACGGACTACAAAAAATATTTCATCCGGTCATCCCTCCTCATGGCATTATAGACAGCTTGCACCTGAAAAATTGCAGACAAATTTCATATCAACAGATATTCACTCAACCTGGTTTGCATTGCATAAGAGATTCAAATCCATGACAACGTCATGTAATGAAAAATAAATATATAAAATCTTGTGTCTGACAGATGGAAATACTTATGCATCGCTTCCTCTTTCCCTACTGTAATAAGATCCAGAGGAACAAAACTTCATTCTCTCTGACTCTCCGATTTCTTTGAATAAATTAATGTCTGAATCTGGTCGTTATAATTTTAGTCCTTGATTTTTTTTAAATGATTGATTTAATCTTCAAAAATTCATGACTTGTTGCAAACTAATCCTTCCGTGAACATTTTACGGCTATACAACTCAATCTCTAGAGGAAATATATTGCAATGAGTTATGAAATTTTAAAGGCTAAATCAATCATTTCAAAAATCGAAAGACTAAATTAACAGCGCTCATATAATCCAGAGACTAAATTGATAGCTTAGTCAATTTCTTTTATGAAGAAGCCCTTATATATCACAAGTAATATAAAGGTCAACAAGTGAGAGCAAAAAGACAGTACCTGTTCGCTGGAAACAACTTGAACCGGCCCAATATTTACAGATATATATTTCCCCCCTGATGATACTTTCTGCCTCACACGTTCCTGTGTAAAACAAGTTAATTTCAAGCAGATCAGATTCTGTTTGGAATTCAAGCCTTAGCTACTGGATACAGCTGTATTTAATCCCAAAGAAAAAATGGGGTACAGGTGAAAATACGCATGGCATACAAAATGATATTCAATTGTTAAATATATGCAATCCTTTACACTCTTCATGTAACAAATAAGGCAATCTGAACTTGTAGTAGAGTCCAAAAGGTACATAATCATTATTAATTGATAAAGTACTCTTAAAACAGGCAATATACACGACGTATCAATACTAGTTGGTAAGGAACTAGCAACTAGCTCCTTCAGCGAAGTCCTTCTCGTCGGTTGAGTCTGACAGTATACATGTAAGAAGCAAATAGTACTTGAAATTGCTTCTGTCCCATATATTAGTCCCCACCACAAGTGAATGTTTTGCCAAAAGCAGGTAAGAAGCATCGTCACCTCAGCCATCCTGTCCTAATCATCCTGAGTGAAATGAAGCTCAAACACAATCAAAGGTTCACCTAACAATTTGATTATCTATATGACAGCCTGCTACTCTCTGAAGCCTACTGAACAAAAAAAAAAGTTTAGATCCATTCAACAAGACAGAAAGCAGTGCAATCCAATCTATTGCTGACTTGTAGGTTACTTATCCAGTAAAGCTGAGCAAAGAGTCAATCTGAATATGTACTTGTTGAAGAGGATGATATTTATTCAATTCTAACTCCATAAGCATAAATCAGAAATCTCTGACGGGAAGTTTATACATTTTGTTCTCTCTGCATTCACTAGAAAAGGGGTTTTACGGACCTTCTCGGCTTATAGTGGAAACTGCAAGAGTATGTTCAAGGTTCTTCTCATACAAGAGCCACCTTATTCAAAGTCCTTCATTATGCAAATGCAAGGTCATTTCCCGTTTCCTAGTCAATACTCGTTATATTGATACAAGTAGAACTCAAGCTCCATGCCTCAGCAGTGAAGGCATGTAAACATGAATTACCTTAAAATTGTTGCTCAGTAGCTTGGTAATGTTATAACTGTCAGTCATATGCAATGTTGTGAGCCTGCAGAGGCCAAACTATCAGAAGCTGGAACAGGCTAGAGATATTTGACAAGGGAACTGAGGCTGAGGCAACCTGACCTGACCCGGGTAAATAATTAGATATTAATTTTCTATTATGTGGCATCAATATTCCACCTTAAATGATATTTCAGGTCCAGCAAACAAAAGTTCGTTATATAGAAATGAATCCCATCGAGTTGAAGAGCAAGCCAAGTTTTGAGGAAAAAATAGACACAATCTTGACCATACATGCTGATTGTAGCTTTAGTCACTTATAACTCAAATACCTAACAAATTAGTTAATGGTACTATGATCGCTTTTGAATAGCAATAACAATAAATCCACCTGCAGTTTTGAAAGTTGAATATTGCATATTTAAATTTCCACTTGTGTCAAAAACAAGAAATGGAAAACTGTTAGATCCACAGTCAATAAGGTTTACCAAACAAGGCTTGGCCCAGTAATGCAGAACCCAAGGCCAAGCAAAGGAGAATCCAGGAATTGACCACAGTGGACAGGTAGTAAACTATTAAGTTGCACAGGAAAGTGGTCAGTGGAGAGAGGGAAGGTAAGAGCTAGCTGGTGAGCTGGAGGCAGGCAGAGAACAATTTGGAGGCTCAGGAATTTCTAACACCCTCGATTTGCCAGTACCGGCATTTCCTTTCTATATTCTTCTATTGCTTTCATATATTACTAGTATTGCTCTGTCTTTCTGCTACTTACTGTGTAAGCTGTGTCTGTATTGCTAGTTAAGATACCAGTATCCTATCAGAAATTAAAAAGCACATAGTGGAAGTGCTAATTAGTAATTACTAGATATGCTGCTTTGTTACCCAACGAAAGGAAAACCATAAAAAATTCCCCATACTTCATACTTAGGTCAAGAATTTGTAGATTGCATATATGATTATATTTACATATAATGACAAGTGACAATACAAACTCCACAATTAGTGAACTAAAGCATTAGTGACAACTCGTCTTTTTAAGATCCCTTCTCTGACATAAACTATTAACTTTATTGTCCACCTCCCATCTAATCAATTCTGTCCCATTACTCAATTCAAACAATAATAAAAACCAATACTAATAATAAGGAAAAAGTATTGTTCCAAAAATTTTTCTTAATTCAATTAGACTTCTGTGAATCCATCAACAGCAATCCCTTCCCTAATTACCCCTTTTTATGTTACTCTTAAAGGGTAATTAGGTATTTACCATAGTTACTTCTTATTCAGCTAACATGGTCTACTAACTACTTTTCACATGTTACAATTATAATCCTTGTCCTAAAAAAGTAATGTTGACTTAGGAAATAGAAAATTCTTGGAATTGTTCTCAAATAGTTGGCATGCTCTTCCAGCACAAGGCCCTAATGTTTTAGGGGGCTAATCCCAATGTTTTAAAAACCGGAGCGGCTATTGAACCGGTCAAAGTAGTGGTTTAAGGTTCAGTGGTCCAACCAGGGTCACACCGGTAATAATAAAATGAACTAAAAATAATATATTTAATTAAATATAATAAAAATAAACTAGCAAATACTAAAAATATATAATAAACTCCACAGATTTAAGCTTGGTTGAGTAAGAAATGAGAATTGGAAGGATAAAAAACCAAATATTAAACTAAAAAACTAGCAAGTAGCACATTGTTTTGAGTCCAAACTTAATAAGAAAAGAAAATTCCTTAAAATAGCATCAGTTTGATCCAGAAAAACTAGCAAGTAACGCATTGTTTTCAATTCAGGCTGGATTCCCTGATTCTAACTCAAGACAGTTCTGTGACCAACTCGGGCCAGACCACCGGCCAGTTTCTGGTTCAACCGATCTGGTCTGGTTTTCTGAACAGTGGCTGATCCTATGACATCTTCCCCTACAGGCTACAAATAATAGCATGCACACGCACTCACTAAAATTACTCCCACCAGTGTCAGTTTATTTTGCCCAGCCCCTCCTTACTCTCCATACTGTCCAGCACACCTTTCTTCCTCCTCCTGTACACCTTCTCTTTTTCTGATGTAGGTCAAATTGAACTAAGACCAGCCTCCTTTCCTTTCCCCTTCTCTGTTTTGTATGTTTTAATGTGAGTAAGCATACCGGGCCCACCAACTAATTTCTTATTCAACCAACATAATCTACTAACTAGGTATGACATGTAACAATTTTACTTGGAGCAAGTTCCATCTCTATAGTTAATGAACTACACTGATGTGTACCCTACATGGCAACTATATAAAAATATTTAAAGACAGCGACTCAATTAACCTTCATCTTATACCCAAAATGAAATAAGGGTTTCTCTTGAGAAGAAATGCTAATCAATTTGGACTTGAAAGATCACCAAGCCTAACTTAAAGCCTCTCAAACTTCTCAACCTTAGAAATCAGTATTTTTCAATACATAGCTAACCCCAAAATTAAGCCATGCTACTGCTAGCAGCATTCACGGAGGAGTTTGGAAGCCATGCTTAGAACAAATTTCTTTCTCTGATTATCTTGTTTTCTTTGCTCTGTTTTCCGGTCCATCCTACATACACCCATAGAGAAAATCTAATAGAAACAGAGTGGAGCAGTGGATATGGGTCTGTGCATCTTCTCAGTACACAATCAAAGGTGAAAACTTCAATAATATCCATACTACTTTGGAGTCTCCAAAGGGATAAAAACAGATGGAAACTGATTTCTCTTACTGAACTAAATAATGCCAGTCCTAAGAAAATTTTTTTTACTAATTCTCTTATATAAGTTATCCAGTATCCCTTTTTCTCATCCCCTTTATTTCTTTTCTCCTCTCTGATTCTCTCCCTTCCACACGAAGAGGGAGAAGAGAAAGCGGAGGAGTAGGTTTGGCTTTTAATATATATATATATATATATATATATATATATGAGGAGAAGTCTGGCCGCAGGCTAAGTCAAATTTGTAATTTGTTTCAGATTCAATTAAACCCAAGAAGAAGAAGCAAAAGATGAGGTGGTGATTAGTGGGACATTTCTAGGTGATACAGAGTTAGTCATTATTTTGGAAAGATATAGAATGAAGTGAATCAAATTCAATACTTGGGAATAGATTGAAACTCATCCAAAATCTATGGGACGAAAAAGGGGTATTTTCCGATTGTCCAATAATAAAAAAATAACAATGGTTAAGAAAAAAAAACATATTGAATACATATGTCATCATAATATTTATGAGATAGGTTTGATTACCATTGACAACTAGCATTCATCATATATGCACAATAAAAGAAAGCAATCAAATAAATTGTAAAGAATATATGCAGAAAATGAATATTGAAGTCATCTGGGATTCTGGATCATAACACTTATAATTTTATAAACTATTGCATCAATTAATAAAACTTCCTACAACTAAGTCCATCTTTCAGATATTTCTCGATACTATACCTCGGGAATTGGTTGCTGGATTACAGACTCCACAGCAACAACCATGGCTTGCACAAAGTCCTCACCTCCAGTTCCTATAGCAGTAAACCCTCGGACAGTTGGATATGAGTTCACCTATGTTGCATAAACATCAAACACACAAGAATTGTAATTCTGTCTCTCTTCCAATAGAAAACTTAACTAAGTACCACGTCAATAAGACACTAAAATGTCATAAAATGCATTAAATTGTGTATCCCAAAAAATACAGAATACTAAAAGCTAATGAACCTAAACCATCCTTTCATTCTGGTCCAAAGAAGCAATAAGTTATGTACCTTCTGGTCCAAAGCCAGCCATTCATTGGTAGAGTCATCTGTCACGGTGCCTCCAATGACCATATTTGTAGTTTGTCCAACCCTTCCTTCTGTCTTAGACACCTCTGCAACAACAAATCAAAAGAAGTTTACGCTTCTGATAATTAAGCACAGAACTTCTTTTTGGTCCGTACCACTTTTCTCAGTAAACAAAAAAAACTTTGCTCGTCAACAATTGGTAATCGACGACACCGTAATACTCATAGCAAAAGAAAAAAAAAGGTATAATTTGTCGCTTGGGTCATATATTGATCACGGAATTAATACTATCAAATGAAAAACAAACGAAAATTTGCCGTTATTCAGAAAATTTCGTGCGTCACAGGATTTCTAATTTTTTTTTTAAATACAGGATTGAAATTGTTGGGAAAGCAAAGAAAGTGAGAGAAAAACCTGAAATGGCCTTGAGTACAGCTTCCTGAGGAGGACCTTGATCATCCTGAGAGGAGGAAAAAGACGACGAGGAGGTTTCGTTGTGAGAGCAGCGAAGAGCTCGTGTGGCAGAATGAGATTGGCGAGACTTAAGGGTTCTGAGCTTAGAAAGTGAGACTCTATTGAAAGAAAGCGGTCGGAAAGGCAAAACTAGAACGGCGGAACAACGAAGCATGCTCTTGCACGCCATTTTCTGTCTGGTACTCTTCTTCTTCTTGATTCGGCTATTCCTTTTGTTTCAGCGTTTCTTCCGATTCTATATATATAAAAAGTATAGATATAGAGATATGTACAAGTGCGTCTCTCTCTCCCTCTCTTTTGGGCCTAAACTCACTGTTACCCGAAAAACTCCTGATATTTTTATATGGGTTATATATATATATATATATACCTATATATATGAGAGCTATAAGCCTATAAGAGCCTGCGTTTTGATTTTCGATGAGAGAAAACTTACTTTTTGGTCATCTAATTATTACTGAGTTAACGATTTAGTCCCTAAATTGTAGGAAAATATGAATCAATCTCTGAATTTTACACCATCGTCAATCTTTTGGCCCCTGAATTGTAAGAAAACACAAATCAATCCCTGAATTTTATACCATTGTCAATGTTTTGGCCCCTGAATTGTAAGAAAATACAAACTAATTCTTGAATTTCACACCACCATCAACCTTTTGGTCCTTGAACAAGTTCGTATTTTCCTACAATTTAAGGTTCAAAAGATTGACGTTGGTATAAAGTTCAGGGACTTATTTGTATTTTTTAACAATTTAGGGACCAAAAAGTTGACAATAGTGTAAAATTTAGGGATTGATTCATATTTTTCTACAATTCAAGGACTAAAAGATAGATGGTGGTGTAAAATTTAGGAACTGATTCATATTTTTTTACACTTCAAGTACTAAAAGATAGATGGTGGTGTAAAATTCAAGGACTGATTCGTATTTTTCTACAATTGTTGGCTCAGTATCAATTTAGAAACCAAAAAATATGTTTTCTCTTTTCGATAATATGGCCGAATTGATTGTCCTTGAATCTTGAAGCATAATCTATCAATTAGTAGTAGATAATTAGTTGATAGATTATGCTTCATGGAGAGTTATCAAAATAAATTCAATTCATGATCTCGGCCCATTTATCCCAAAAATTAGTCAAAATTGATAAAATTTTAATTCACCAAAAAAAAGTTCAAACCGTATGGATTCCATTCACCCAATTTATCTTTCATGAATTGTTGCCGAGTAAATAATTTAATTCTTGAATTATAGAAAAATATGAATAATTCTTTAAATTTTACACCACAATCAATATTTTGGTCCTTAAGTTGTTATTTGTTGTGATTGTGAATCTTTACCCCACAGTTAGAGATCGAAAGATTGACAGTGATGTAAAATTCAGGACTGATTCATATTTTTCTATAATTCAGAGACTAAAATGTTGATAGTGGTATAAAATTCAAGGACTGATTCATATTTTTCTACAATTCAGGAACCAAAATGTTAACGTGATGTAAATTTTAGGGACTAATTTATATTTTCCTATAATCAAGGGCTAAATTGTTGACTCAGGAACAAAAATAAGTTTTCTCTTAATAAAAATTTAGTTACTCGTTCTCAAGCTAGAAAGCTAGTTAGCAACAAAACGCATTGACAACCCTAATTCCGATTTACCGTTGGATCGATTGCTACACTCAGTTCCCTCCAATCACCGGCGCGACTTGACCGGATGTACGGTTCGGAGAATCTTACAGACGAATCGGAGCGAACAGCTTTCAGAAGAGCGGAGAAGAAATACAAGCTTTACTACGATAATGCTTCAAAGAAGTATACATTTCTTTTCGTTCATCATTCTAGTTTGCGTGCTAATTCTACCCTATGTAAATGCTATGTAATACTATATAATTTCTACTTTAATAGTATCAGATACTGATTATATTTGTAATTCACCACAGGAAAAAACAACCGAAACCAGTGGACTTGTCTGAGGTCCTCGACTTCAGGGCTATCCTAGATTGCCATGAACGGGATTTGGAACTTCCTTCGGGTGTTACCCTTATTGAGCAAAAATTCAGTTGTCCCGTGTTTTCTTTGGAAAGTCATCCTGGTATTAACTATCTTTTTTTTTTTTGTATCTTATGATAGTTTTTCACATTGGTCTTTATACCCTGATTTCTTATGTAATGAGTTGTTATTATGCCATGCAAATAGTGTCTCTTTAGTATAATTGCTCTAGCTGATTTTGAATTTGGCCATTTAAGTTGTCTAAAGTTTTATTAACAAGATCAGCATGCTCATTTCTGGGTTTGATGGTGCAGGTTTTTATTTTATTCCTGGAGCATTGAGTGTAGAGGAACAATGTAGGTTGATAAGGGAAAGCTTAACTGATTTCCCACAGCCACCTAACAGAACAAATCACAATGCTATATATGGGCCTATACAGGACTTATTCATTGCAGCAAAAGAAGGGAAAGTTCTGGTTATGGACAATTCCCCAATTTCCTCATCTGAATCTAACCCTGATATTAGCAATGGAGTTGGTAATCAGTGGAAGTCTTCTCTAGAAAATGTGGAGTCCTTAAGACACTGCAAATCAATTTCATCTTCTGCATTACTGCGAAAGTTGCGCTGGAGCACCCTTGGCCTACAATTTAATTGGTCCAAGGTCAGTTTTGATTGACTACTTAATTTAACTTTTGGGTTTCACGTCTTTCACTTTCTGAAACATCCAAGACCTATTTATAGGGATTGATGTGCAAGCTCATTCCATGTTCGGAACAGCATCTTAATATGTGACTATTAGGTTAGGCTCATATATAATATGCCTCTTATCCTATAGAGATGATCAGAGGAACCCTATTTTTAGTGTTGAGTGGGATATGCAACATTTAGTAGTCAAATTCAGCTTATATGTTGTTGTGGACTTGGTCCATCCATTGTCTCAGAGCAACTGTTACAACCAGTGAAGTTATAAAGTTCTAAAATGACTCTTATGTTAAGATGAATCTTAAATATTGGTAGCTCCGCAAGCATGTGACTACATTATTGAGCTTATTATGTGCTATCAAGTTATTAAGTTGTTGCATCAACATGTGTAATGAATTCATTGGTAAGAATTATAATTTCAATATTTGAGACAAAGTCTACAATTCTGAGCAATATCTCTGAATATTTATGTGGATATGCAGCGGAACTATGATGTAGCTCTCCCACATAACAAGATGCCTGATGCACTCTGTGGGCTAGCCAAACAATTGGCGAAACCTGCATTGCCTATCGGTGTTGAATTCCAGCCTGAAGCTGCAATAGTCAACTACTTTGGATTAGGTATGCTTAAAAACATATTTATTATATTGGACATGCATATAATTTGTTTATTCTTTAATTTTCTTTATTTGATTTTAGCTATTTATGCCCTTGGATTTGAATATATTTGAGGTGACACTCTGGGCGGCCATCTTGATGATATGGAAGCAGACTGGAGTAAACCTATTGTCAGCTTAAGGTATTATGCAATTAGCTCCCCTTTGTATTTTGGACTCTATGGAAACATGTGAAAAGAAAGACAACCATCTTCCATGATCCTAACTACATACTTTCCTCTTTGCCTCAGTTTGGGCTGCAAAGCTATATTTCTTTTGGGAGGAAAGTCTAGAGAGGATCCTCCCCTGGCAATGTTCCTTCGAAGTGGTGATGTTGTACTCATGGCTGGAGAAGCAAGAGAATGCTTCCATGGTAGGCTTTACAGTTAACTTCAGAGTTAATTGCTTGAATTTGATATATTCTGCATCTAGTTCTTATTTGTATCACATGATTTTTAGGATTTAAACCGAAAGTTACTTGATGTCACCTGGAAAAAGGGCTAGTTTTAGATAATTTACTTGCATATTCAAACAAGAGTTGAGAACCTTTTTGTATTTGTTTCGCTTTACTGCATGTCACAGCTAATGTTGCAGTAAGAAAAGTTTTTGTGCTGACAAGTGCAGTTTCAGTATTGTGTTTAACTGTTGGATATTGTTTTGGTGTGTTTTAGGTGTTCCTCGGATCTTCACAGACAAAGAAAATGCTGAAATTGCCCATCTTGAGGCGCACCTGTCACATGAAGATGACATTTCTTTCTTGAAATACATTCAAACTTCAAGAATCAACATCAATATCAGAGAAGTTTTTTGAGATGTAGTTTCTTTCCATCCAAATTGAATTCCTGTTTAATGAGTTTATAATAGAAAGCGGAAAATGATTATTGTTTATATATAAGACGATTATTGCCAATTCTTTTCTGGGTTGGTGAATGCTTATGTGACTAACTAGTGAAACTAACCGATAGCGAGAAGTGTATATGTTAGGGAAGTCTGAATTTATTAGGCAAACAGCTAGGTGGAAGAAAAAGGTGATGAGAGAATAAGTTTTTATTTAAAGGCATTTTTAGTGATAAATAAATTATAATCTAATTATTTATATACTAAATTTATATTTATAATGTAATGATTTNAGTTAATTTATGGTTTATATATATTATATTATTTTATACACAATGACTAAAATTCAAGAATTTTTTTTGCATTTTAACCTATAATTTAGTATAAATAATGATAATTAAAGTACCTTTTGCAACTTCAAAGAAACCATCGTCAGTTCCCATAGCTTCTCATCCCCACTTTGTCTTTGGATTTTTTTAACTCCAAAGCTTCTCACTAAACCCAAGTTTTATTCTCTAAGAAAATTAATAAATTTTGTGTTTGATTAACACGTTTAATTAGTGAAATTGATATTTTTGTCAGTGTAAAAAGAAATATGCGCCACGGGAAATTAGAAATTCCAGATAATAGTTAGAGATAAGTTATCAAATTTGGAGTTGCTTACTTTAGCTCAGGAAAGTGATGGCAAAAATAAAAGCCAGGAAAGTGAAAACCTGGAGAGGACAACGAAAAACATGTTGAGAGTGGGATTTGAACCCACGCCCTTTCGGACCAGAACCTTAATCTGGCGCCTTAGACCAACTCGGCCATCTCAACATTGTTGTGTTGTTCTCTCAAAACCTTGCTTCTATATATTTATTTGAAGACACTATTCCCAAGTTTCAACCAAGATTAATAATAATTTTAGGCCAGAACCTCAGTTTGGTCCTTAATGTTTATCTTAAATTATCTTTTGATCCCTAACACTTTTTTATTCCATTTTAATCCTTAATGTTTTTCAAAATTTTGGTTTGATCATTAATAAGTTCTACAACTGATTTCCAACTACTGAATATAGTTATATCTTTCGTGTTTCAAATCTGAATGTGATGAAATTATTGCTACAAGTTACTCTTGATGAGTTCTTTCTCTGTCTAATTGGGGCTATCAGCATATGAGATCAAATCAGACTTGAAATCAAGGTTAGAAGTAGGCCGCTTGTCTGAGTTACAAGCTACTCTTGATGAGTTCTTTCTCTATCTAGCTGAGTGTCGACAAATGATGTCAAATAGTGCTCTAAAAGTGGTTTCGTCAAAACACAAATATCAGCTTTCAGAATACTATTTGATTTTGTTTGTCGATGACTCCATTTTGTGGAAAAAGAACTAATGAAGAGTAGCTCGTAATTCCAATTTCGTTACACTTAAACTTAAAAAAATGAGAGAAATATAATATGAAACACAATATCTATTTTTTTGACTTTTTTTTCATGCCTAATTTAACATTACTAATCTCAAATAGTCACAAAAAAAAAACTGCGTGAACTCGTGAAGTGTAACTAATAACTTTAATTTATGTTTATGTAATTGAATATATTAGTGATTTTACATATTTAAAAGGTGTAAAAATACAGGCATAAACATTTTAGAGGATGTTAACTACTTGAATACGTGTTCAAATTAAACTTGAAAGAAAAAAAAAAAAAAACTTGAAAGAAATAA
>QANZ01002850.1:41515-68147 GCA_003254925.1 Chamaecrista fasciculata
AAAAAAAAAAAAGAATTACTCAGAATATCAATCCTATCAATCAATACCCACCAAATCCTCTTCTTCAATTCTCTCCTTCATTTCGCATAGCCATGATTCCGATGGTGCTGAGCCAGGTGGCCACCGGTCTAAGCGTGTTGGCCGGAGCGGTTCTCGTTAAATCGGTTTTGGACCAAAAGCCGATGGCCGGTTCATTCCCTCGCTGTCCCACTTGTAACGGAACCGGTCGGGTCAGTTGCTTGTGTTCTCGCTGGTCCGACGGCGATGTTGGCTGCAGAACTTGTGCCGGTTCGGGCCGGATGGCGTGTAGCAGTTGCGGGGGAACCGGATCCGGTCGGCCCTTGCCGGCGAAAATTACGGTACAGTTACCGAACCGCCCTTCCTGATTCGCCGGTTTTGTTTATTGGTTTATGTATGTGTATACGAATATATATGATATATAGGTATGTTTTAGTTGAATTTCTCTTACCCATTCCCGACTATATAATCAAAATATGTAATATTGAAGGTGCATGATGTACGCTTGTAACAGAGGAGAGGGAAGATTATTAATTAGGCTGTGGCGATATTATTGATTAAGGAATGATCATATAACTTTATATGATTAATTAATGTATATTGTATATGATGAGTTTCTCTTTAATTATTCCATCCACAAGATAATTCACTTTGCTTTCAAACTGTAGGCGAACTTTTGGGATTAATTGCCGTGAGTTGATTAATTAGTAAACTCTGAATAATAGAAATTACATAGTGATGATATGATTTCTGAGACTCCTAGCTAGTATTTTGGAGACAAACACTAGTTCAAGAGACAAGCTAGGTGTAAAAGTCTCAAAAACCAAAACTAAGGATTTGGCGACAGTGCTTCCAATTGTTCTTTAATTGTTGTGGTTTACTGATTTTAGCTGGACTATATATTAGTTACTGTTTCATGCATAATCAACTGGTGTATCTTAATTAGATTTATGTTTACTCTATTTGATATCAATTGTTGAGAAATAGTATATAGACACTTGGAATCATATCATATCTTATAAGTTATAACCTCTAGGAAGTGGCCATTTACATGATTAAAATGAACTCTTTTTGTTTATCGAACAAAGACTCAGAACAAGAAGATTGAAATTTAGTAAGTTATTTTCCAACGAATATGTAAAATAACTTGTCACCATGTCTACACTCTTGATTTTTTTTTTTTATCAAATTAATGTGAAACTTTATTTGATAGACACATTCACGATTTCTAACATCAAGCAAGTTTGATGATGTTAAACCTTTTTTTCCCACGCATACCTACATTTCCAAAAAGAGAAAGCGAAACAAGAAAAGAAAAGAAAACAGAGTAGTTATGCATGTGATGTTGTTACACTATGTTCTTGGAAGAGCAAGCAAAAAACACCTTAATTGCTTGCTCATGATTTGCTACACTATATATGTTCATCCACATGAAATAAAACCATATATTTAATATTTTTTTAACAAATGTGTATTTCGTATATTTAATACTATAATATTGCCCCAATTACACGAGGATATGAGTAGGTCTAACAATCCAATCTAAAAATTGCCATTTAAATAAAGAAGGATATTATCTTGGGTTAACTGTGTACTCTGGCAACACAACATGTTTATCAAGCTTTCAAGTATTTATTATCATTTTTTTTGGCCAAACAACTTTCAACTCTTTATATATAGTTCCAATGGTTGCATAAACTTAGGATTGTGTGTTAAATAAATAACAACAACATCCAAGAAAAATTGCTTTCAGAAATGAATAAGATTTAAGATCAGTGGTGATAATAAGCCTAATAATTGACTGACCCAAATGACGAGGTTACCCCAGACCCAAAACATAATTGACCCTCAAGAGCCTCAGTGAGACAAGGACGCCCAAAGGGCATTAGACCGCCCAGGGAGACAAGGAGCGAGGACGCTTAATAAATAGAGCATCATAGATAGTGGAGAAGCACACCAGAATCAATCAGGAATTAATCAAGAATCAATCTAGATTCAATATGAACCAGGGAAATCTTCCAGAGGATCTTGTTCCAGAGGTTGCGCCTTAACTGATCATCGTCATGAAATCGCATTGAAAATTTGGAATTGTTATTTATATTCAGTCTGTTGAAATAAGTCTAAACAATTTGTGTCACAAATCGTCATGGTCATTTCTAATTGTCTAATTGGGTTGGCAAAACAAAAAGTTGTTTCAGGCCAAAAACAAAAAGTTGTCAAATTCTCTCACTTCAAAGTAAACTAGAATTGTTCTAATATTCGCCATGATCGATAATCTTTTGTCATCATGTTGTGGAATTTGTAAACCGAAAAGGTTCTTGACAATATGCATTTTCTTAACTTTCGTGCACGCCTCGGTGTTCAATATTATTTTTATTCACAATTTTATTTTAAAATTAATAAATAATATCTAAGGCTTTATTTATTATTAAATATATTTTGTAAAATTCAAACTCATATGTGAAGAATACCTTATATATAATCATTAAAAAAATAACATAGCAATCCTTCCCCTGATTAACTATCTTCATCTATTGCTTATAAAGTTGAAGCTACTAGCTAGCTATGATAGATATATGCACAAATTAATAAATTAGTGAATATGCATGTGGTAGGATTAATTACTCTTGATGAGCTTACAATATTAATTGAAGGGATCTAAAGTTTATAAAGGTATTTGTACATGGAATTGTCATTTCTGTTGCTGTGCACCACATAGAAATAGACGCATGCGTTACAAACTTCACTCACATAAACATCATTCCCTCCCAATCTCTTAGCCTTCTCACTTTCTCACTTGGGTGTGAAAGCCTGTTATATGCACAAGAAATTAGTTCCATAATATTAAAAATTGAAGTTACCATCAAATATGTTTAATATAAAATGCAGAAAAAATAACATTCGCTGCTTAAACTCAGATAAATGTGCAAAAGAATGCTTTTAAGATTTGTTTATGTTAGTTACTCTTTTTGTGAACATTTTTAACCAAAGTCCAAACAGCACTTTACTATCCCTGTCCTATGATTCACTCCTTTTAACATGAAAAAACTAGTGATGAGTGCATTAAATCCTGGGTTTGAATGAACGAAAAAAAATCAAACAAACCTAAAATACAATACTTCACTTTAAAAGATCCATTTTTAAAATAAAAAGAATTTGAAATGAAAATAAATAAATAAGGTGATACTTAAAATAATACATTAGTTAACACTTAAAACCCATAAAAAAACACTTAAAAATGTTTTCACACTTTTGGCCTTTAAATTCATGAAATATATGCATTTCAGTCCCTCCAACCAATCTTTTAGAAAGTAACTAACTTTTAAGGGCAGAATTTATTAAGCCTGGTTACAACAAAATGGTTTCTCTCAACCAACAGTTAAAAATTAATCTTTCTAATTTAATAGCAAAGTAAATTTAGTCTTTACTGACCAAAGCTTAAACTCGTGATATTATGTTTGAAAAATCTAATTATCTACTAACTATTAGATTTTGTTGATGTGAATCATGACCTCTTTCAAAGACATGTTTACTAAAAGAAAATAAGAAAAAAGAAGTACTTACAGCAAAAATTGTGGCATGGCCTGGATCAGCAAGGTGGGCAAAGAGGTTATCAATTGGGCCAGTTCCTGTATAAATATGCTGGAACCAAGCACCCATGACAGCCAACATAGCCAATCTACCATTTTTAATCTCCTTAGTCCTCAATTCCTTAATCTTTTCAGGAGACCCGGATCCCCATCCGAGCGGGTCGAACCAAAGCCCACCCGGGTACCCGACATCGGTACCGGTGAGCTTGTTGTTGGGGAAGATGGGGTCAGTGTTCACAGAGCCGGGCTTGATGATGTCGGCCCATCTTCGGCCCTCGGCCCAGCCAATGAAAAATAGCTCAATGACAAAGAGAGTGGTGGTGTCAGTGAAGTACTCAAGCTCTCCAG
This sequence comes from Chamaecrista fasciculata, assembly GCA_003254925.1. Classification (NCBI taxonomy): domain Eukaryota; kingdom Viridiplantae; phylum Streptophyta; class Magnoliopsida; order Fabales; family Fabaceae; genus Chamaecrista; species Chamaecrista fasciculata. Next base: position 45,472 of record QANZ01002850.1, read on the forward strand.
CAGAGTACCATGAAGGAGTGTTGAGAATGCCAATCTTTGTTAAGAATTCTGGGATGAAAATCCCAGCTGCTCCTAGCATTGCCCACCTGGAATGCACTAGCTCTGCTTGCACATTCCATCTCAAGCTCTCTGGATCAGATGCTGTTTCATACATATTATACATATTAATGTATTTATATGTGTATATAGAGTATTTTTCAACTATCAAATTAATATTTATTTTCATGGATTAAAAATTATCACGTTTAATCTTTAAAAGAATAAAATAATATATTTATTAATCATTTTCATAAATTAAAAAATATACCCTTTTAAGTTTTTCGCGCGAACTAAACGAGTATATCATTTGGATTTATCAAATATTAAATTATATATTTCAATATTTCAAAAATTAAATTATCAATTCAGTAGTCTTTTAACTGAACAAATTATTAATTTACTCTATTATGAATAATAGAAGAACATGATTTTTTTTGGGTTATTCAAGAAATCTTCCAATTTGACAGGTCAAGGACTGATCCTTCACAAATTTGTTCTTCATTTAAGGGTTTGTTATTGGCCAATTAGTTGCTATATACACAAGGTGAGATTTGAACTCTCACTTACTTAAGCGACCTAGTGAGCTCGACTACTACCGAACAAACTTGTTAACCGAACATGCTTGATGCTTGGTTGAATAGAAATTTTAGTAAAAATAATATTTTGATAACTCATCTCAAAACTCAGAAACTTTTCAGAGGAATAACTAAAGTTTAGTAAAATTGTATACATTTCAAAGTGTATTTTAATATAAATATCCAAAAAAAAATATAACTATATTTACAAATGATTTAGTATTTTGTTTATATTAATTGATTGACTAAAATTGAATAATTAATTAATGGTACTTACCTAAGCCGAGAGGATCGAATCCAAAGTCGCCGGGGAGGCTACCGTCGAGCCAGGGAGGAGGAACGCTTCCTGGGAACCAGAGAGGCCTGTCAGGGTCAGCAACTGCACACACCGTAGTGCTTGATCCTGCTTTTCTTGCAAATCTCAACCCAATATTATTCTTCAACTTCAATTTCGTCCTCCCACTTACAAATGAACTCAACACTACTGATGATCCCTTCTTCTCCCTGCTACACCATCCAATTTCCAAAACTTTACTAATTATTTTAATCAATATACATATATATATATATATATATATAACTAATTAATTAATATATAAGTGAAATTAAGTGCTTGCCTTGGGGTGTAGATGGCAACGGCAGAGGAAGCACAAGCAGAGGCCATAATGTTGTTTTTGTTGATGGCTTGATGCTGTGTGTGATTGATGAAGGCAAGGAAGGCCAAGATGTGTTGTTATTTGTTGATTAAAATGGAGTATTGTCTTCTTATCTTCACATTGGATAGGATTATGGAAACGGGGAGCGTTCATTGGATGGTGGGATGCCACGTGGCATGCACAATCTATGAGTAAGACGCTTCCTCTTCCACGTGGCTGGACTTAAATAATCGCAATTTAGTGGCTCACAATCCTTCTCCGATATGAATATCTCATACTCCTTGCTTATTGGAGCATCATGTTTACGGTGGGGCCTTTAGGACTAACCATACATGTGGTCTCTATTTTTTTGGTAGAATGTCTCTATTATTTTTATATCAGAATTTATTTTAGTCCATCATTTTTTAAAAGGTTCAAATTGATCCATTATTTATAAAACTTTGGTTCAAAATAGTCTTGTCGTAAGATGTTCCATCTCTTTTTCAGTTCTCGATGATGTGGCACTTGACCTGACGTCTCTCTCTCACTCATGTATGTCTATTTTTCTCTCGGGTGTGGCATTCTTATATGATATATGCTTTGTTTTGGAGATTGTGGATATATAAATTTTATTTATGATCAAATATACTTCTCTTTTCTATACTATTTTTGAAAAAAAATGTCATTTAGAAATGCCATGCAAGAGAGGGAAAGGAACATGAAGCAGATAATGGAGAAAAGATACAGAATTTAATGGTAGGATCATTTTGAACCAAGTTGCATAGATAATGAATCAATTTGAACTTTTTGATAGATAAGGGACCAAAATAAACTTTGAGATAGAAATAATGGATCAAAATGAATATTTGACCTTTTTTTAGATTAAATTGAAATTTTTAAAAAAGCTAATAACTCTGGGCTCTTGGAGAATATCTCACACTCCATTCCATGACTCTGGGCTCAGAACGTCTTCCATATTAGTTGGGCCTTTGATATCCATGGCACACATAACATATTTTACCTTTTCTGGAATGAATAAGCCCAGTACGCTATAGGCCTTTTATTTTTAATGGCCTACTTTCTATAAGGGCATTAATAATAATGGCCCATTTTTAGAAAAATGATTCTGCTATTGAACATAAATAAATAAATAAATCTGTTACGACACAAAAAGTAAAATAAAATAAAATAAACCTGTTCTCACATCTCTCCATTTGAACCCCAAAAGAAAAATTATCTTTTTATGAATTTTTTATTGTGTTTAGAGGTGAGTAGACTAAGGATTGGATTGGACTTTAAACTCAACTTAATATTGGGTTGGATTGGATTCGGTGAGTTGAATTTTTTATAAGAATAAGTTTAATAATAAATTAATTATATTTTTAATTTTAATATTAAATCAAATATAAAAATTAATATTAAAGTCAAAGAAATTATGAATTTTCATAAGAAAATGTGTCTTTTTTGTAAATATAAATTTTTTTAAAAAAAATCCAAAAAATAATATTTTAAATGTAAAAATCACAAAAAAAAAAAGTACGTTTTTTAGATAATAAAATTTGATAAAAATAAAAACTGACATAAACTATAGTAGTCCGATTCTATTTTCCATCCTTCTTCCCCAAGTAACAAAATCACGGGTGTACGAGATACTTTTGTGGGCATAAAGCATGAAAAGCATAAATCCTAACATGGCTGCATGGTATTCTATTCTATTCCCAATTTCCCATACTAGGAAAAAAAAATGTTGTAAAATATATATTAATTAGTGATACAATTACAAAATGCATGCCAACGACGCCTTCATTCTTATCTTGATGCCTCAGCCAAAATCATAACCCCCACTTTCTTCACTCTATAGTGGGCCCAACCCCAAAAACCCACAACCACACATTCTCTCACTTATTAGGCCCACACCACACAATCTTTATCTATCATCAACTTCTACTCTGATCTCTACACTCCACGTACGTACATTATTCATACCTATATGGCAAATTTATACACACAACTCCGTACACTTTTTTAATCATTGTACGTATGTACGTATCCCTCTACGTATTTACTCCGTACATTGATTGTATTATGAGTTGAGAGATCAAATAACGGTTTGAAATATCATCCACAAATCGCTTAGGGCATGAGAGGCACCGACAAGAAACTAATTAATCCTTTTAAGGAAGCAAATGGTTGTTACTACTATACTTTACTTGCTGGCAATGATAGGTGTCGAATGCAATTAGTGAAGGTTTGATGTCTACCAACACTATCAAATCTTGTTTCATAATTGGTAGGATATTTAGCTTTACCTTTAACTATATAGCAATCTTCGTAAAGAGAGAGAAAGAGCTAGCTAGACTATGATTTTGACCATTAATGTAAGAATCTTTCTTCAGTACACAAGTTAAGAAACATTAACATATGTAAACAAATGGTTATAGTCAATGTTTTGAGTTCGAATATTGTTGGAGACTTTTTTCTTGATTTCCCAAAGTATCTCCAACTCAACAGATCAAATACTAGTCCTCCATGGACCGATGCTCTATTTAAGAGTCTGCCGCTGGCCAATTGGTTGCTGCATACATTAGGTGGGATTCGAACCTCCGACCTTGCTTAAGCGACCTAGTGAGCTCGATCACTAGATCAACTAAACTTGGTTATATTGTTGGAGACATTCGTGTTAGGACAATTTTACCTCATTAATAATGAATTTTGCTTACTCAAATTAAACAAAGATTAATTAATTTTTATTTATAGATATCATGAAATGAATTGATTATTAATTAATTATATTTAGTGGCCAAACAAGAAAATGAAATGTTTTGGCTTTGAGAAAATTTTTAATATTGACTATTTTTTTCAGATTTTAAGTACATAACAATATGCTTTTTATATTTATTGGGTGAAAAAAATAAAATTAATATAATATATATAGATATCTTTAATAGTTTGTTAAATTTCTCTTTGACGCCTTATCATACTAGTTGATGCGAGCATGTGGAAGCAATTAGTTCGGCTATAATTATGCCTTAAAGGAATAATAATCATATATGCTGATTTGAAACAATATCCTAATTATGTCTCTTTAGAATCAATGTTTGTAGAAATTAAAGTTGAAAGGAAAACATAAGGAAAAGGAAAAGGAAAAACCTTTGAATTAAAGTTTACAAACCAAACTCACTAAGTGTTACAGTTTGGCACATGCATGATCCTACATTATATTGATGAATTCATGAATGGTCCATTTGGTATTTGTTAGTTGCGGAATAAGGAAGCGAAGTCGCAAGCAGGCATGCATGATTGACTTGTGTGGGAGAAAGAACAACATTCTCAGTAGTGACCACTCAGTTCATCTGAAAATAGTAAATCATGCAAACATATATATGTGAATTTATACATTTCTTCATATTATGACTAAACCTCGAAAAAAGCTTCGATTATTTTGTCGGCTTCTTGGTATCTTGGTCCCAAACGCTATCATTATATATATCCAATTTTATTTGGTTTTTTTTTCTTTATTATGTTCTTGCTCTCAATTCTCGCCATACATACATTGCATGCTAGCTGATAGGCCCTATCCGTTGGCAAATTTGAAACCATTCATGGAGGAGTTATAATAGTTGGTGACAATGGTGAGAGTCCAACGTACGCAAGAACATTATTATGTCAGAAAGAAAAGAAAAAGATGCGAAGGAAATTATAAGAATTCGAAATCTCTGTACCATATATAAATTAATCAATTTGTGTGGTCACAATTGATCTAATATATGTTTGATGGTTCCAACTAAATCCTAACTGTCGGAAACTCCATATATATATATATATATATATATATNAATGCTTAAAGTGGTAATTGCGTGATTCAACAATTGATATCTGAGTTAAGGTAATGAGTTTGATTCTTAACAAGACAATTAGTGAGAAAAAAAATATTAGTCAAAATGTGACAACGATTATTTTACGATGAAGTTCTGATTATGAGTCAAGTTATAGTCAAACTATTAAGATGATATACTTTATATTGTTGGTCACTTGGTTAGGTAAAATAAATAAAATTGTGTTTTTACGAGATAAAATATATATATATATATATATATATGTATATCAGACGGGCTGCATGCTTTAATTAATATATACTAAGGAGTATTTCAATTATGGATCAACGGTAATACAGTATTTAAAATTTTCAAGTAGACAATGCAAGTACTCTTTGGTCAAATAGAAGAGACTTATTATTAGTTATTACCGATCATTAAGCAGCCAACTGCTCCTCATATAACTAAAGTTTTGAAGTCAAAACTTGTGAGCTTTTAGTTTTCTTATTTTGTTAATATCACCAACCAATTTCTTGAGATGTGATACATATATATATATATGGGTGATTTTAAACGAAACTTTGATTATTAAATATATATCAACTACTAAGAAAGTGAGATGAAATGTCGGGTATGGGCTCTTGATTAATAAGCTAGGGTATTAATAAAGTTGAATAGTTTCTAGTCATGTGAATAACATTTAATCAATCAACGTACACTATTGTATCTTAATTGTTCTTCATATTTTACCATATAATTCAATTTACCTTTTTAGTAACAACTACATACAATCTAGAAATAGTTATTTTCAGCGTTCAGCAACTGAGTCCAAAGTAAATAGTAAGTATATAGTCAAAGCAGAAACTGCAACATATATGCTTGTGGCTCAGAATATAGCAGAAGAAGATGAGGCAGGCAGGTTTAGACACACGTCATGATGTGTGTGTATATAATATATTATATATAATTATATTATTTAATTGTAAATATGAGCACCACAATTGGACAGAACATTATAGCCCAAATGACTAAAATGATGCACTTATCATGGAGGAGTAAAGAATTTCAATAATGTTAACTGCAAAATTCAAAGCATCACTCAATTGCTTAAGTAATTGTACTCTTTATTAAGTAATGTATGTATAATACTTATATATATATATATATATGTTGCTTTATCTTCTTTCTTGTGTATATTAATTTCTATTGATGCTGTTGTTCTCGTCTCTTTTTAATATTATATATAGTGGGACGTTGCCTTTAGCACTTTTGTGCAAGGAACGAAGACGTTGATAAATGATAAAGACCTTTAATTACCAAAATTGGTTGGCGCCAATTACATCACCTTGTGTGATCGAGATGCAGGCCTTAATCTTATATATATCCTCTGCCATATTATTTGTTTTTTTAATTTCCATTTCTCTCCAAACAAATTTTAAATAATTTACTCTTACGTTTTTAATTAACTAAATTGATGATGTTCCTACTATATTATACACTCAAATAGAACTCAAGTAATTAAACACGGTCAAAAAAGCAAAATTAGAAAAAAAAAAAAAAAGTTTTGTGATACTTTAACGATAAAATCAGTAAAAAAAAATAAAGGTTGTAATTATCAAATTTCAAAGAGAAGACTCATATTTGGAGTGAGGGAATCACAAAGTTATAGGACTAAATTGAGATTTTTGTCAAAGTTATGGGACCAAAAGTGCACTTTAGCGTAAAAATTATTATGCGGTCACAAGGATCATTTTTCTTGTATAAACCTAGGATATTCACTGACGAAAACAGTGATTAATCCTTCTGCAACGGGTCTTCCATTTAAAAGTAAACAGTTGACCATAAAATGTTTTTCATACCCAAATGTAAAATTGAAACCCCCACCACCTGGTTAAGGGACAAAGTGAGGAATCACTAGGCCACACTCATGTGGTTAATATTTTGCTTTTAATTAAGACTTAGTAAATTAACATATAATTACTTCTCAATGAAAAAATATCACTAAAATACTTTTTTGATAAAATGCTTTTTTCAACTAAATAATTTATAATAATTTAATATTTTCAATAAATATTTATTGGGATCTTTTTTTTGATGATAATATTTATTGGGATCTTTAAATAGAGAGAAGGTAGATATCATTTTCACATAATTTCATGATAATAATTGAACCTTTTTTTTTTCTTGAAATTACATGAAGAAAACAAAAGGCAACAGTGTGAGATTCGATCTCAATTCGGTATTTATAGCTAAGCTAAGAATATTAACCAATTTCGGGCTGTTGGGGAAGCTCCAAATTCTAATCTCATCTCATTCAATCATCATCTCATCTTAGGATTGGATGAACAGTACTGCTTAGGTGTTTTTTGGAACCTTCATCTCATCTCATCTCATCCACATCATCATCTCATTCACAACATCATCTCATTTTCTCTTACAATTACTAATCTATNGTACAATTTTGATAAATCGAGGACCAATTCGTGTGAGCTTGTATAATTCAAGGACCAAATTGTTAGTTTACTCCTTATTATTTTGATGCTCTTGGTGCTACCTACTCTTTGTCGGTTTGTCTCATACGTATTTTTGTACATGCTATTCCATACATGATGTTTTGCGTAGCTCTCAAGCAGATGCTTCATCATTGATGATATTTCAACATATTTCAACACACCAAAAAAACCAAATAAAACTTAAGCCATTTAGGCATGAAGAATATTCTGGCGATATCAATCAATATGTACCAATAATTTCGGAGATTTCAAGTTTTTTTTATTTAANTGACTTTTTATAGTCTATCTCTCTCTTTATCAAATCAAAAATTAAATATAAAACTTCGATGTGAGAGTGATTGGTGGAGAGAGAGAGATAAACTATAAAACTCTATTGCTTGAGCAATACAGTTTTTTATTGAGGAATGATAGAAAATTAATGAAATGGGCATAAAATAAGACAATTTCAGATATTGTATTTTATTCAGTTTTCGGTTATTCTGGGTTTGGATATGTTCTATATATGTGGACAATGGTTCTATCTATACTTTTTTGTCAAATTAAATGACTCCTAAATCTAATAACGGTAATGTATTGAATGGAAAAAATACAAAATGACCCACGTGTACAGGATGGACAAATATAGGGTTAAAGGGTCAATTTAGTCCTAAATGTATGCCTTAATATTCATTTTGGTCCATTATATTTCAAAATATTCAAATTGCTCCTAAATATTTGCAAAATGTTTCATTTTAGTCCCAACTATTGAATATGGCTCGTTTAGAGCTACGTATTGTTCCCAAAGAATACTTTCTCTATTTGGTTGGGACCAAAACGAAACATTTTACCAGTATGTAGGGCCAAAATGAATCATTTTGCCAACATTTAGGACCAATATGAACATTTTGAAACATAATGGACCAAATGAATATTAGGGCATACATTTTGGATCAAAATGAACCATTGACCAAACATTTTTGTGTTGTTTTGTTATTTGCATTATGGTCCTCAAACTATTCTTTGTTATTTTTTTCGTTGGATTTCACAAATAGATCCGATTATTGATGACTGAGATTTCGTGTAAGCCCCAAGTTATCATTTACACATGTTAGGGATTGATTAATAGGACCGGTACAAATTTATGGACCAAATTGTATTCTTAAAAATAATTTCAATATTATTTTCATTTTGGCCCATCATCTCATCTACTTGGATTGACCTCCAATATTTTCATCCAAAATTTTCTCATCCTCACGCTTTCCAATACAATATCACACTTTCCAATATCATCTCATTTCAATAGTATTTCAATCAAAACACAACTAAACACCTATCATCTCATCTTATTATCTTCATCTCATCTCATTATTTTCTACCATTTCTACTCCTATACAAATTACAAAAATCCATAAACTTATTTCTACCAACCACAATCATTACATACCCTTTTATATAATTTCACACCCTATTTAACATCATTTTCTCTAAAATCACCCAAACACCAATACATCATCTCATCTCATCTAATTAAAAAATAATCTCATCACATCCATTTGTTTGACAAATGAACCAAAATCACATCAAGATGTAACCAGGAAATAGAAGTGACGTCGCTTTGGCAATGACCTATGTATATATAATGAAGAATAAGATACCGACCAAGCATGTCGGTATTTTTTTTGTTTATTTTTAATTTTTTAATTTTTTGGGATAGAAAAGCATCTCATAATTTTGTTGATATAAACCTAACTATATATGATAAATCTATTAACATTGTTGCTAAACCTAATCTCCCTATCTGAATTAAAATTAAATTATCTCTTCAAAGCAATACAGCGCCATGTTGGCCTTTTGGACGGCCAAATACCGCCATCAAGCTGATTATGTTTCAGTTAATATTAAATTAATATATACTTAATCACATCTAATTATATCTTTCTTTTAACCTAATCGTTATGCCACTTCCAGTTTATATTAATTCGTTGTATATTTTCTAAGCTCCCTCGTTATATTATGGTCTAATAAAAATTAATTAAGGCAAACATGACTCAACTCATTGATTGGTTTCTGTCATGGAAGTTAATTAATCTATACTTAATTAACTAAAAAACTATTTCCTTCAATAATATTTTAAAGAAATCAAAATTAGTTCACTAACCACTTAACCAGTTTTTTAGATTGACATAACTTGTGAATTCTGGCATAGATTTATTCTCATCGTATCAGTATTGCCTACAAATTAGCAAATTAACCATTTACTTGTATAACTAATTGCATTTCTGAGCCTCATATATATATATATATATATATATTTAAAAATATATCTGAGCCTTATTATTTTATTAAGCTACATCGTTTTTGCTGGCGTAATTAGATAAAATGTAGCCCTCAATTATATCAACTATGACGTTAATCTTGTTATTTATATTCAATTATTCATGTATGCATACAGATACAATACAATAATCTACCATGAAAACCCTAATTATAAGAAAAAATGCACAAGACGTGTTTTTGTTTTAAAGTTCTGATAATGATGTACTGTAAAATACAAAATCGTTATTTTAAATTTCGAATGAGTTTGTGAACTTTTTTTTTATATATATAAATAAAGGGTATTTATTATTAAGAACAATGATTAATTCCTTTGTCGCGGATCCTTCACTTAAGAATAAACGATTGCACATAGAATATTTTTCATATTCAAAAATGAAATTCGAACTATTGCCCACTTAGTTAATTTGTAAACTTCTATTAACAATATTATACTATATGAGTTTAAACCTTTTGTGAATTATGATTTTTGAAATTATTTATGAATATTAAAATAAAAAGTACACGCAAAGTTTATTTTATGTTTCTTTTCATGTTTAGGTTAGAAAGTATGCCATATATTAAAAATAAAAAAATAAAAATAAAAAAGTAAAAATTTGATGACGTTCGATTTCAGGCTTGCCTAGCAATAATGTACATATTGTGACTATAATCAGATCAAATCAAAAACCGATTAGAAAACAAAATTTGGACTAATCACTATATGTATGGTTTCTAGAATCCATTTACATCATGAGAAAAAAAAAATTAATTTTGATTTGACTATAGTATAGGTAGGTTTGCTATAAAACAAAATTAAACCTCGTCACCGTTGTCCTCGCCGTTTCGAGACGCGAAATACGATCGATTTCTATGCAAGTTTTGGTTGAGAATCACATCACAATATTTTATTTTAAAATTTATATATCACAAGAAATTTTTAATAAAACCAATGGAAAACGATATAGATTAAAGGGTAATTTATGATGAAAGTTGTTGTGGTTTGGGTAATTAGATATCAGATGTGATTTTTGTAGTTTAAAAAGTGTTATAATTAGGTTTGAAGTTTGCATCGTTAGCATAAAGAGTACATGTGGTATATTTTTACATCCAGAAATTAACGGATCTCAATATTTTTATCAAGATTTCATCCTTTTTTTTAAGATCTTCTTTCATTCTAGTCTCTATTTCATCTTTAAATAGTCTAAAAATTTTATCATGTTTATTAAACAGGTCTTAAGGAGAAAAGAGAGGAATTAAAGAGGAAGAAGATGAATGAAGAAGAAAAAGAACAAGCAGCTGTAGGAGTTGAATTGAACATATCGATAATTATTGTGGAAAAATGAAAATGAAAATGAATGTTATAAACTTATAATTTTATTTTTGTTTTGCATTTTTGAGAGACTGTTTAATAAAGATGGTAAATTTTCTGAACTATTGAAATGAATTAAGAACCTGAATGAAAGAAAATCTTAAAAGAATTGATGAAATCTTGATAAAAACGTTAAGATTCGTTAATTTTTAGATGAAAAATTGAAAATATACCATAGAGATCCTTTTGTGCAAATGGAGTACTCCAAGCCTAATTTCAACACTTTTTAAATATAGAAATTTGATATCTAATTACTCAAAACTACAAGATCTTCCTTCTAATTTACCCTAGGATGAATATACAAAATTTTTAAGACTTTTCTTTTTAGGTAAAATATTTTGAATTATGAAAAGAAAGACTAAAGTTTCCTGAGTTCTTTCAATTTATGTGATATATATATATATATATCTTTAAAATCTAATTTTTTTTTAAAAAAAAATTTTTATTAATTTTAAACTGGACATAACTTGATAAGTATTAGTTTATTTAACAATAAATTTTACTTGGTAAGAACACAAAATTATCATGTATTTATTTTAAAGTCTACTCCAGTCGTTTAGAATATAATAAATAATTATTTAAGTTATAAGATATCAAAATGGGATTAAAATTCTTTTAAGAATAATGTTTAGAATAAGATTAAAACTTGAAATCATGTTTATAAGTATTATAGTATTCATCATTCTAATTGACTACTTATGTATCATAAATATTTTTCTGTATATGATAAAATTAAAAAAAAAAAAACCTTTTTAGATGTAAATTTTTTTTTTTGGCCTGGAAGGTAAAATTGAAATTTGCATATTTTTACCCCCCAAAAAATTATGAGCTGTGATAAAAAGTAAAAACAATGAAAAGTAAGGAAAAAGTGATATCAATCAAGAGGGCCGGGGTGAGAAACTTGTAATGATTTGTTTTACCTTTTTACCTTTCCCATGAGTGTGAAACTACAGATGTAAATTAATTAATTAATTATAATGAAATTTTATGCAGCTGTTAACACTTGGATCATAAGATAACTGGGGTGAGATTAACTTCACTTGGCATTCACGTAAAGAGTGCCCCAAGAATCGCCAGCAATAAGCAATTGGTTAATAATCTCATTGCAAATCACAATGTTATCAAACTTTTGCTTACAATTGTGGAATCCAGATTTTGCCTCCAAAGTAATAGTTATTAAGCAGACAGAATTATACATATTCATAGTTTCATTCATATATATATATATATACATAGCAACTAGCTAGCAAGCAGACTATGCTTTTACCTTCATAATTACTATCCTACTTTCAATTTTTTTCTCTCTTTACTTGGCACTACAATTATTCTGCTTTCATGACTGTAAAAAGAGAAGCATTAGTGGGTGTAGGTACCCCCAACCCAACTTTGCTTCTTTGACTTTTTGACCTAACCTTGCGAATAAAAAGCTTTATAATATATATATATATATATATATAATTATATATAGTATATTTTATATTATATATATTATGCAAATTTGGAGCTTTTTTGTAGTTAATATTCAAGATCATATTATGAATCTCGTATTATATTTTGATAGAGTAATGACTAATGAGAGACTATTTTAGAAATACTTTATCACTAAATCTTAATATTAATCTTAACAAAAATAAAGAATGTGAGAAATTATTTAAAAAGTTAATTAAATATTTTTGCATACTCTTTTTTCACGATACTAAAATATAATAAAAAAAATATTTTATCATATTAAATCATTTTATAATTTTTAATTTAACAGTAATACCCAATGCCCATTACTATACATATATAAATATATATGCTTTATATTTTATCTATATATGTTGTATTTTTTAAAATAATTCAGAGTGAAAACATTACAATTTTTATGTAAGTTGATGAATATGCAAAATATGGATGGTTGCTCCCAAGAGTGATCCGATGGCGGAGCTTGGTTGCAGATGACGGAATTAAGAATTAAATGATTGTTTTGATGATTAGAACAAGGAAAGATGCAGAAAGACACAATGCAACAGGGGTTTGACCCAGTCAGCAACTCCGATTCTAAAGTCAGTTTAAAGTCTAGGAGAGAAAGTGTAATCCCAAAGAAGTTGAAGGGAAAGGAGAGTCCCTTAAAATTCAAACCAAATCAGGCGATTATGATAGTTGAAATATTTGAGAGTAAGTGATCCTTATGACCTTTGGAGGATATCTTTAATAGATGCTTATCATAAGTAATTACCAATTAGGACTCTTTCTTTTACGGAAAAACTTTAGAATAATTTTTATATTTCTATCATTAAGTTTTTTTTAATGAAAATATACTATAAGTAATTCATATAAAAATCAATCTGAAAAATCGATTAAATCAGTTTGGTTTGTGAAATTGATCTAACATAATGCAATTTGAATCAAGCAATCTATTATAATAAAATATTTATTTATTTTAATATATTTATATGTAAATTATTAATTCACATAATTTAAAACATAGTATCTCTTAATGTATTGATAGTTTATATATTAAAAATATTTTTTTTAGAGTTTTCTTATTCTGAGTTCTTTTGGAATTTTCAAATATTTTAAAACAAATTTGAAAATTAAAAAAAAAAAAGTAAATTTATCATAATAACTAAAACTACAAGAATTTTGTGTATATATTTTACAATATGTATGTATATAGAAGAAAAAAGACCATGCCATTTAGTGGCAACGAATGGGTGTTGGCATTTTACTTTAGTTTAGGAATAAAAGAAAACTGGTTTGACATGATATAAATTAAAAAAATAATAAAAGTGATGAACCTGGTTTCTCCTGCGATTCACCTCCGATGCAATAATCTCAATTCACTGAGCAGAGAGCGTACCTTTTTTTAGTGTGAAGGTTAACCTTTTATACTGGCTGGGGTGATCTGACGTGATCTTGCCATAAATGACTAGATGCTTAATTGAGATCCTGACTGATCTGATTGTGATCCTTGGCTCCTACGTAATTTCCTTTTCTGTGAAAGGTGCCTTGATGACTAAGGCGTTATCAGGGGAAAGGATCTTTGAGTGATTTACCTTGATTGACAGCGGGTCTTGATCGATCCTTAATTGGCTCCTGATTGATTCAGGGAATGTTTCCTTATTTGTTGGTGCGTGGGCGCTCACAGCCTTTGTGATTGTGGGCGTCCACATCTGATGGCGAGATACAAGGTGTTCATGCCCATGTGATCCATCTGATGGGTTTGCATCCTGCTAGATTAAGGACATACTCTGTCAATTGGGCCTCCTAATTATTAGGCCTATTATTAAAAAAAAAAAAAGGAAAAAGAATGGAATGAGGAAGAAAAGTGAAAGGAACAGAGAATGTTGATGGCTTAAAGAAGACTCAACAACGCTGAGTCATGAGTGGGATATTTGCTCGCCATACGAGGAACTCCAAGCATAACCTCAATGCCTTAAGCAACATCATCATTGATTCATTTCATTCCATTTCTTTATTCATTTATTTTTTAAAAAATAAAATTACATTGGTTTAATCCCATTTTTGGTTCGTTACGCTAAATTCTCACTAATCCCAATTTCTCCTCTTCCCCCTTTTATTTTTCTTTTAAAAAAATATTCTTGCAAGAGGATATTTAGGAATGACTGAATGAGAATTAATTCTCAATTAATTATATTACACCCAATTTTACGCTTCCTTCACCTCCCCTTAATTAATTAATTAATCCCCTTTTAGTTCATCCTTGCCTTTCAGTTTCATGCATTTTATTCTTCTCTACGTTAATTAATTCTATTGCTTTGGTCATTCATTCCAACCATGTACGTCTTAAAGCTCAGATTATTTTCAAATTATCATATTACAAATTTTTGAAATTATTTTTTTTTTCGAATTCTCATTAATCTTGTTCATTTTCTCTTAGATGTGTCATTAATCGATATACTACTAAATAAAAGATTTTCATGTGATGCAAAAGAGAAGCATTTTCTCTCTTTTTGTTTTGCTTAATTATGAGTTTTTCTTATTTATTTATGTAACAATTTAAGTGAAGATTAATTCTATTTAAACCGAAAGCGAACAATTAAAATCTCTCTAATAATATCGACTCAAGACTGAAATCTAAATCTTTTAAACTAAAATGCAACTAGCTCGCTTACTATTATCTCGGACATTTATTTCTCTCTTTTGTTTAATTGTCTTTGCTTTCAGCTCAAATTAAATACCAATATTTATTTGCAGGAAAGGCATCAAATTGCCTACAAAAATCCAAAATGTTAATACATTTAAACAGGACGTAAGTCGAAGCTTAAATGAATGGAAACGTAAAAATTCAAACACAACAATATAATTAGTTACAATTCATAGGCACAGAAAGAGATAGCAGCATATGTACATATATATATTGATGATTAATTAAGGAAAGGTTGATATTCATAGTCAAGAAATGAAGTATTTTTTAAAAAAAGAAAAGTTGCATGAAGAATGGCATACCGATCCCGTGATCTTTGGTAAGGGTTAGTCACCGACTAAATTAATATGCGCAATTATTTTAGTTTAAATCACACGAACTTAATTAATTACGAACCTTAATTATTTCTACAATCTCTGTACATAATTTTGGCCTTTAGCTTTTGTTCTTTTCGCTAAAACCACCTTTGCCGAATCGAATCCCACTAGCTAGCTGTCCCACAAAATTTCTTTTCGGCCAAAACAATAATAATAAAATAAAGTGAAAATTAAATTAAATTAAATCAAAGCTGTCCTCTAGTATTCTTTTTCTGTCCTTTTTCCATCTTACATTCTTACACTTTTTTTTTCCTTTTAATTTCCTCCAACACCTTTTTCCTTCTTCCCACAATATTCTAATTTTTATTCAGACTCCATGCATTTCCTTCCCACAAGCGACTTGCCTACACTGTAATCTTTTTCCTCTCGCTTAGCGAAAATATTTATGAAAAAATTGAGCTAGCTATATAAATGAGTTGAAATTTATTAGGAGTATTGCATTTCCGTGATTAATTAATATTATTTCATACAAATACACACCCACACACATAGAAGCCTGGCAAAATCGCAATCTCAAATCTCAATGCATTGACCTATGCGTGGCTGTGGTTTGAAATGCAATGATTCGTGTTCCACCCACTCAATGAAAAAAATAGCGACTTTTTTTTTGGCCAAACTAGCGCCTTTTTTCTATATAAAAAAATAAATATATTTAAATTTTGAAAAAAAAAACTTATTAAAATAAACTCTGAGCTTGTACAAAAAATGCTTCTAAAATTTTGTTGACCTGTTTGAGATTGAAAGTTGAAACATGCAGTGACAACATTGCATTTCGTTGCGAAATCCTAAAATAATAAACAGGACAAGCACGTCAAGAACAGTGCTGTGTCTGTTTCGGCCTCCAACAAATGCGGTAAATTAAAGTGAAATTAATAATCATATAATCAATTATTTAAAAAGGAAAATTAAAAAAATTAAAAATAAAGAAGTGAAGTGAACATGGTTGATTTAGCTAGTCAAGGTGTTAATTATAAAGAAAGCATATAGTTTCCTTTAGGAATCCGTTCGTGTAGTGTTGTGTGTGTGTAAATTTAACTTGGTAAATGGTCCTAGGTTTTTCGAGTCTTACTCAACATATATAACTTGTGGACAAATTTACAATTTTATTATAGGACGTCGACCTCTTGATTTGTACACAGTAATTTTTATCTAGATCATAAAATAGATACGTGAAAAATATTGATATATACATATAATATGGTTGAAGTGATATATGAGAAATCACTTAGCATGCACGTAAAGTTGAAGGAGAAGGAAGAGCATGTGTAGTATAGTAATGGTTTTAATTGTCGCATGACTAGGAGGCAGCAAGCAACCTACCTACTCGTTGCTTACACGCTCAAGCACTGTACGTCTGTGAGACAAATATATTCACTTACAATTCAACTCAAAATTAAACCTCAATATTCATTGGATTCCCGAGAAAAATCCATTTTCCACTTCAGAGTTCAGGGGATGTTTATGTCATTTCAGTAATTTTTACTTCTGCATATCTATCTAGCTATCTATCTATTTGACAGTGATTATAATTTAAGTATGATGACTTGTAGCTCAAAACTTGCTTGAGGTTCAAAGAAAGTTGGACATTTATATGTATGAGACTTCACTGAATGTTGCAGTAGTCGAATCAGTGAAAAAACTTGACCGATGATAATCATGTTTTTAAGAAGCTTATCTCATAATCAAATCAATGAAAAAGTGAGAGAAATTAGGATACCTATACTAGAGTTGTGAAGATTTTTTTTTCATACAACAAAACTCTTGAAGAGTATTTATATATAGGTGACGACCAAGATAATTGAAAGTGGTACGTTAAAAAGCCTAAAGGTGCTGAACTAATTAACTGGTCGTGGAGGACCCATAAGGGGGATTGCCAATCCCCACCATCACAAAAAATACAATGAAAATAGTTTTGATTATCTTGTTTCGACATTCAAATCAAACAAAGAGATGAGATAAAAGGAAGTAAGGGAAAGCAAATTGCATTTAGCGACTATTTTTATGGGTTATATATATAGTGATCAGGCAAATATAATTACGTCACATTATATGTATAGTTCAGATGTGAGATATATAGTTTATCTACATGCATTACTTAAAGGCATTTAGCTAGCACAGAGAGAATCAACCTAGCTATCTAAAACTCTAAATGATCAAACTATATATAACACATCATTTGTTGAAATATATAACTCAGTATTTAGATCTATTGAAGTGTACTTCAAGGATGATTGCACCGACGAAAAAAAATATTTCTTTTGCATATAAAAAATAACTTCTTTACTTGAGAAAAAAAAATATATAACTCTACATTAATTACTACAATACTTTAGCCGATATATTATTGGCATGTGTATTCTTTTTTTTTGGCCTGAAATTTGGCATATGTGTATTCTTGAAGTTGAAGAACTCTCTTTGAATTTCAAATTGCAAGTGTTTATGTATGGTAGCTAGTGGCTAGGAAGGCTAGCGTGTTCATCCTCTCTCTTTGAACGTTCCTAGGAAGCATGGACACTTCATTTTGAGGGCGTGTCGCCGTGTCAGACACGTGTCAGTGTCCGACACCCGTACGACACTGACACGACACATATTCATAAATTTTAGAATATAAATCAGTTTTTTTGTAACTTTAACATGACATACAAGAGAAAATAATAATAGATATGACATATATTATGAATAAAAATTGTAATTTTTAAATTTTTCATAAAAAATTATGAATATTTAATTATTTATATATATAAATAATTATTTATATATATAAATATATGCCGTGTCGTGTCATGTAATTTTGAGAGTTTGGCGTGTCGCTGTGTCCGTGTCCGTGTCGTGTCCCGTGTCCGTGTCAGTGTCCATGCTTCATAGGAACGTTCTCAATCACACGGCGAGTCAAAAATCTGCCTCTCTGACTCACTTTCTTGGAAGGGAAAGTTGACGTACAAGTCTCTGCCTTGTGTTGTGTCACGTGCAGTAACATCAATGCCTCTCAGATGGCACGTGCATAAGTGCATTGCAATTCTCAAATGAAAATCATTCACACGCTTACCTTTTTCTTTTTTAATATAATAGCTTTTTGTGTGTGTGTATGTGTTTCTTTTGCATGTACAGTATTTTAAATTTTGTTTTGATTAATTTAAATTCAAATTATATTGTATATTTTTATTATAATTATAAAGATTTTGAATAAGTAATCATAATAATCTTTGTGTGTTGTTGCTGCTTAATTTACGTTACAAATGTTCAGGGGTACGTAAGTCATTTCGTGAGCTTCCCGCTATTTCCATACCGGGTAAAGTGGTTTGGTTCATTGGTTCCTTCTCCAACGTCAAAGGGGTAACGTTGTGACTTGTGAACATAGGGGTGAGCAAACCAACCCGCCAACCCGCGAGCCTGCAGAAACCAATCCAACCCGCAGCTATGGGTTGGGTTGGTTCGGATTCGCGGGTTGGTTTGGGTTTAAAATTCTCAACCCGCATACTTGCGGGTTTGGATTTTTTCAACCCAACCCAACCCGCGAGCCCGCATATAATTTTTTTATTTTTTAATTTATTTTTCATAAATATTTATATATTTTTATATAAATTTTGTATGTTTTCTTATGTATTTGTACTATTAGTTCTTTATAAATAAGATATTTTGATTTTAAAATTTACATAATTACATATATCTATTACATTTACATACTTTATAGAATATATTTTAATTGATTTATATTTATATATATATAATCTATGTTTTTTAACATTTTTTATGTGTAAGTTTTTTTATTCACTACCCACAAATTTATAATAATATTTTTTTTAATAAAAATTATAAAAAATAAAATTACAAACTCAACCCGCGGGTTCAACCCAACCCAACCCGCAACTCTGCGGGTTGGGTTGGTTTGGGTTGAGTTTTAAAAATCATAAAACCCAACTCAACCCAACCCGCAGATTGATGTGCGGGTTGGGCTGAGATTTCCCCTCAACCCGCCCCAACCCAACCCGTGCTCACCCCTATATGAACACTTGAAAAGATTTTGGTTTTCAATATTTTTGACGTCTTTATAGGAAGAAAAAAATATTTTTCATGTCATCTTATATATGTGAAATTTAAAATAATTGAACAATAAAAAAATTAGGCTTGAGGGCACTCAAAAAGTCTCAAACTTTCCACGTTTTTCTGCCCTAAAATAAAGAAGTTTTGGGGGTACTAGTCTCTTCGCTATTCATGTGATGAATTAACTATTTTTTATAAATAAGCTTCTAAAAAGACGAAAGTTGCATTTTATAAAATAATTAGATTAATTTTTCTTAAAGTTATTCTAATTGAAATGTATTTAGATAAAATATTTTATGGAAATTCAGTATATATATCATATGTGCTTATTAAGATAATAGCTCATAAAACCAAGGTACTTTTATAAAATTATATTATTTCTTTGTTTTAATGTCTTTTGTGATAAAAATTATAAATTTAGTTCATTGTAAGTTTATCAAATTGACTATTATATGTTGCATGGTTATTGGTTAAATATTATACATGACTATATTTTAGTCAATATTGTCAGAACCGAGCCGTTTAATAACTCGGACAAGTATTCGGTTCACAGTTTGATCGGTTTAATTTATTAAACTATCGGTCGAACTGGATGATGCAATAAATAATAAATATTAATTACTTTTAATATATAAAAAATATAAACATTATATACACACAATTAAAATTAATAATTCAACATTTTTATTTTTATTTTGTTAAACTGAAATAGAGTACGTTACAAAAATAATACAATGACACATACAATAAAAACAACATAAGTACATATAACACATATATAGCTAGATAGATTTTTAAATGTAATAAATTTTATGTAAATCAAATAATTTTTTTATATAAAATAAAATAGATTAAGTGAGCTTTAGATATGATTTCATTAGTTCTTTTTATTTAAAAGTTGAAATGTGAAATTAAAGAAGAAATGGTGGACGGTTGACCGTCGGTTTAACGGTTCTAGCCAGTTAAATCCGGTCTAACTGCTAATTTGGATTGTTTTTGTTGAACCAACTTGTTCTAGTGGCTGGTTGACAGTTGAATCAGTCACACCGTCCAATCCGGTTCAAACAATACTGATTTTAGTTAAGATTTATAGTTGTATCTTATTTTTTGCTACAGAAAATGTATATCAATATAACTAAAAAAATTCTCTTATTTTAGGATAGAAGATAAATATACATTTCAAAATAGAGAAAATAAATCGGTAATTAATGCATGTATATATCTTTTATGGGAAATCTAATTGATAATACATAGGAGAGCACCTTTGTTCTTGGTAGGAGGTAAAAATAGAAACTCATTGCATGGAATTAAAATAGGGTCGAAAGTCCAAACCCCATTCTGTGTTTGACTATAATAACTCGTGCTTTTGGCTCAATCATTCAACTTTTTGCCAATCCAAAGGATATTCATAAGGGAGCACTCAAGTAACAAATTTGTCCATATGATTGACTTTATATATATATATATATAAATAACTTGAAATAATTCATTGATATTATAATTGTTTTTGCTTGGCCAAGTGCCACTATACTCTCTCATTTAGCATTATACTATATCCTTGAACTGAAAATCAGAGGCTAATATATTCTTCTAAAACAAAAGTTTTTAAAATGAATTTTATCTTTATTAACATCATTTTTTTGTAAAATTTTTTAAAGATTGAAATTATCTATATGAATTTTGTCGATATTGTAAAAATGCCTTACTCGCCCCAAAAGAACTCTTAAGTGGAGAGAGTTATCTCATTATATATATAGAGTTAGAAAACTCTTTAACTAAGAAATATGAGATTTTAACATATACTAATCAAAAAATTTGTTATACATTACCCAATCAAACCTACAGGGACATCATAATTAAATAATTCATATATATATTCACTTTACTAACTACCAACAAAGTATTTACCAAAAAAAAAGTCCCTATATATATTTATATAAATGCTAGTCAGCTTTTGTTGTTAGAAGGAAATGAAGTGGCAATATGTGGTTGTATTGATGAATGTGGAGAGTGATATATATATAAAAGCAGTATAGTTAAATTAAGTAGGAAAATGAAACTTGGGGAATACTCAATGTGAAGAGTGAAGAAGCTAATTAAGGTGTAAATGAGTGTTTGTAGCGAGTTTGAGATTATTGCAATGAAGAGAGTCACACGCTCACGTACACCAGTTACGAGGAATATGGATGGCACTTGGCAAATGCGTTAAGCAACATCGATCCCTCTTTCTATTAATTTGTGTATAGTAAAGTATATAAGTAATTCATTCAGATTTGATGAGTGAGATGGATGCATGAGCAAGCTATATATATAGTTTTGTGATTAAGAAATATAATGCAAAGTGATCATCGATCGATGTTATTGTTTGTTGCTTCAAAAGGTTATATTAGTTCCTTTTTGTAATGAATGAATCCATATCCATCGACCCAGCAGCGTACAGATTGAGGAATGAAAGATATTGGCATATTTATACGTCAACCCTAAATATATGTGAGATTCATCACTATCTCACTCTCCCTTCGTGCCAGCAATCATAGCATTGACCCCTTTCTTAGTTATATATGCGAAACTCGAGGTTTTAAAAGGGATTATTAATTGTCATTTTATTATAGATTATTTACTTCACGAGTAGAAATTTATTATAATAAAAACTTAACAATAATGAAGGATGGACATGTATCCGGTTGATATAAATGGTAATCAATTTGGTATCTATAAGTAAGGTTTTGAGTTTGAGATTTTGTAAATGTAATTATTCATATTAGTAGATTCTTTTACAAAATTCACATGTATAAAGTGGGTCGAATACAGATTAGTTAAGCCAAAATTTCAAATACGAAATGAGCAAAAAAAAAAAAAAAAAA
>QANZ01002850.1:80401-93943 GCA_003254925.1 Chamaecrista fasciculata
AGAGAGAGAGAGGGAGAGAGAGAGAGAGGTTTTTTTGGATAAAATAAACTAAAACCCACAGTTGTTTTTTTTCTTACATTTTGGTTCCATTATGGAGAAAAAGGTTCTTAATGTAAAAAATTTAAACTTTTAGGAGTTAAAAATCAATTTTATCTTTTTTTTTTTAACAGAAAAATGGATGAAAACTGTTAGAGGGACCAACTTTGTCAAGTTTTGCATAACTGGGGGACCAATATGGAACGAAAAATAACTAGGGAATCAATTTGGAACACTGAGCATAACTGGGGGACCAAAATAGGACTTTGGCCTAAATAAAATTTGTTATTGAGAAAATCTTATGACAAAAAAACTTTGTATAAGCTTTTAAATTATTGTAAGATCTAAAAAGTCAGCCTGTGGATTGAACTTTCTTCTCACAAAACTGTAATTAAAATAATGATAATAAAATATAAACTGAAAAACAAAAAAATAAAGTACCAATATAGGAGAGAGATAGACTGATGGATTGAATGCTTACAAACTCCATCTTTCTATATCATTCCTCTTTTTAAAATAGATTGCTACAAACTATAATTATTAGTTGAAATATTAATGATTTTATTATCGTGAAAAGTAGACCAACAAATTTAAATTATTAAAAATAAATTTACTAAAATAACTGAAACATTAACAGTCTAACGTTTATTATTGGACAACATAAATAATAAAATATAAAAATTGTAAGATATTCACAATTACCTCATAAATGGATGTAGGGTATTTAGTGGATTAAGTCAAGTCGTTGGTTTGAATTGGTATAGATTGAGAGGTTAGTTTGGATTGATTTGGATTGCGAGGTTAGTTTTGGTTAAAAATTTGGGCGTATTGTAGTTTGTGTTAGATCGTTAGAGTGTGATTTTTTGAATCTGTTTAATCTAAACTAACTCACCATCTTGTTAAATTTTTTTTATTTAGTTAAAATTATATTTTAATCTATCAAATAATATTATTTTTATAATTTCGTCAATTTAAAAATTTGTGGCCTCAATTTAGTTCGTCAAAAATAAATTGTGAAGGGTCAAATTAAAAACATATATATAATAAATATAAAATAATATGAGTCAATCCGTCAATTTAATTTACGCAAAAAACCTGTTGGTGTCCTTAACGTTTGGAGTCAAGTTTTAGTTATACCTAATGTTTATTTTGTGTAAGTTATGCCCCAACGTTGGATCAACGGTTTTGCATTTACTAATATATTAATACTAGCATGATTTTGAAAAATACTAGAGGCTAAATTAATGTTGCGTCGAATCAATGAACACCATATTAATGAGTCTTGGTCGTATTTTTATTTCGGAAATAGACATGATAGGAGAATTATTATGGAGAAGGAGAAATGTAGTACAATCATACTAATTAATAAAGGTTAGTCTAAGATGCAAAGTTTGATTCTTGACATGGAATACAAATGCTGATGTGACATAATTATAGCCATTGATGTAATTTAATGCTGAGAAATAATAAAAAAATAATAAATTTTTTAACCAATCACAACTGTGTACGGAGTCACACCACTACTTACATACAACTAACTCTTCAACGTGTCATTATTTTATTGGCTCATGATCATGACCCATTACATCCTATGTCAAGAATCAAACTTTGCATTATAGACTTACCTATTAATAAAGGTCTTGGTTGGGAAATAAGCATTATAACAAATGGGTGATGACAATGTTAGAACGTGCTAGTGCTAACAACTATGTGCTTGTCTTGCATTTGAATGTGCTGATGATTTGGTTTGAGCATCTTTTATAGTTTTGGTTATCTTATTTTCTGGACCTTACTTTGGCAAGTGGCATCTTCGTAAATAAGATACTTATGAGGTTGGGTTGTCAGCATCTCACAACACATATTGTTTCTAGTTTTCTTTTGAAACTGCTATGCAATTATAAAATGATTGATAATTTTACGAAAAATTAGACCACTAAATATTTTTTACTATTTATCATCGGATTGCCTTGATATTTATATTTTCATTGTGAAATGTGTGCAGTAAAGCATTTGTTTTCATGAACATATATAAATTTCTAGGTATAATTATATTAACGTTTTAAAATTAGTTCCATCATTAAGTTGGTTAATACATTGTTCAATGGTGTATAATTAGTAGATTTTTTATTTTATATAAAAGGTATAATTAGTAGATGAATTGTAGTTGAATCGATAAAAAATAGATATATATATTTAAAAAATAAATAATAAATAATAAATGAATTATGATTTTATTTTTTCTGATTTTATAATAATAATAATAATAATAATATAAAACATATGATATAAAATTAAATTTTTATATTTTATAAAATATATTAATTCTCTGAAGAGTTCTTCACATTTGTTGTTCTAATTTTATTTTACTATGGTTAAAAATTAAGATTATATTATAGATTTAATAATTCAAAATTTTATGGATCTTAAAATGCTTAGTTTAATATATTTGTATACAAAAAAAATGTTAAAATGCATCTAAATCTCCTAAATTTAAGGTCGATTAAAAAGGAAAACAAAATTTTAAAATTAGAAAGATAAATCTACCAAATCTATAATTTTGTTTACTTATGACCCTTGAGCTTTAAAAAATTAAGAATGTTTAGTGATCAAAATGAAAAGCTTATGAGTTGTGTCAGTGACCAAAGTGATTCAAAGTTGAGAATTTTAAAGGAATATCTTTCAAATTTTGAAACACATTAGTATTTTCTGCTTCTAACTTAAAATTTAAGAGATCTAATAAAAACAAGGATAAAATAACATAAAGCTTGAAACTTAAAATAATTTACGAGACTTGGAGGTATTTGTTTTTTTTTTTTTTAAAAATTATTCCAGCTTTAGGCATTGTAAAACTTATTTTTTCTTCAGATTAGGGCTGAAACCATGAAATAGTCTATGTGGGCCCGACTAAGTAGAGTATTTAAAATTTGTTCAAAAACAAAAAAGTAGAGCATTTAAAACAGGCCAGGCCCAAATGTTAAAAGCCCATCTTGGTAAGCCCATAAAAAGCCTATATATACGTTTCTACTCGAATTTGCTCTGGCCTTTAGTAAATAGCAGTAGCACTAGCGTAGCAGCATTATCGTCGTTAGCGAGAAGATTGATCAGATCGGAGGAACCTCTCAGATATGGTCAACCTTCCGGTAATTTCTATATCCACCTTTTTATCATCGTCGAACTCATTGATTGTTTCTCTTGTTCAAAACTGCTTGTCGATTCGTTTTACTTGATCGAGGCTTCTTTGTGCGATCATCTTAGGGTTTATGATTTATCTTTCGGATTTTACCTGATAAAATACGAGGAAATGAAATGAAATGATTAACATGAAAATTTATAATATCAATGCAAGCTTTTCTCGTTGTTCGGTTATGGATTAGTTGAAGATTTACTTCAATCGGTGATACTCGTAGTTCGATCGGTCTTTTTGGTTTATAGAAGACTGATAATTAAGTGAAAACTTCTGAATCGTTTCTGATTTATCTTTCGGATTTTACCTGATAAAATACAAGGAAATGAAATTAAATGATTAACCTGAAAATTTCTAATATCAATGTAAGCTTTTCTCGTTGATCGGTTCTGGATTAGTTGAAGATTTACTTCAATCGGTGATACTCGTAGTTCGATCAGTCTTTTTGGTTTATAGAAGACTGATAATTAAGTGAAAACTTTTGAATCGTTTCTGATTTATCTTTCGGATTTTACCTGATAAAATACAAGGAAATGAAATGAAATGATTAACCTGAAAATTTCTAATATCAATGCAAGCTTTTCTAGTTGTTCGGTTCTGGATTAGTTGAAGATTTACTTCAATCGGTGATACTCGTAGTTGGATCGGTCTTTTTGGTTCATAGAAGACTGATAATTAAGTGAAAACTTCTTAATCGTTTCTGAAATAGTTGGTGAACCTCTGTGAGATTGATGATCAGTAGGAGGAGCTCTGTCTTTTCTGTTGATTAGATGTTAACATATTTGCAACTGTCTTAATTGATTTTTTTTTTTTTTTAAAATTCAATACAGGCATATCTAAATTTACATATCCTGTCAGTCGAAAACTTGCAAATTTTACACGTACTCCGTTGATTTGTTCATTAATCTCCTGTATTATTCATGCTTCGTGCGTGGTTTCATCTGTTTTGAAAGTCTGTTATGGTATTTCAAAAGTTCATATAAGGTTCCGTATGACTAAATCTAATGGCGCATCAGACGTTTTAAGAAAAAAAAGGAAAAAGAAAAGTAGAAGAATACTCTCGCAACCTCTGCACTTTGTGGCTAGTTAATTGAGTTGCGTGATTTACGTACTTGAATAACAAGGTGATTTTAACCAGAGTCGATGCTGATCTATGATGAGGTAAATCTTTTTCATCGGATGAGATCTGAATTGTGTGGAAAATCTTTGATCAAATATTTGGTCTTACACCTGTTTTACCATAGCCGTGAGAATAGTTTCAATATTAGTTCAGTTCTGTCTACATTTTATAAATGCTATATTGTTTGAAGGTTTGTCAAATGGCAACTTGCTAGTTTGAACAAACTCAAGATGCAAGTGGATGAAAATAATGTGAATCTTCATTCAACGAAGGAAAGAGCCTTTAGGAATAAAATAACAACTTCTAACTATCTAATCTAGTCTGCTACAAATACACAATATATAATGAATAAAGATCCAAATACCACTCTATATACAGCTACACTACAATATAATGTGTGAGTTTAAAATACAACTTACATTTACAATGGGTAAATATGACACAATTGTATGTAAGATAAAACTTTAATACTTAGGGACTTGGTGAATAAAAAAATATGTAGCTTGATTCATAGTTTTCGAGAACTCGGAGTTCTTTCCCTTTAGTCTTTTCCTTTGAGTGTTCTCTAATGGTTGAGAACCCACGTCATTATCCACACAAATCATGTGATAGCCTCTCATTTCTATTTTTGAAAGAAATGAGAAGGGTTTCCAAAACCCTACCAAGTCTAATACTCTTAGTCCAATCACCATCAAATTGGGGCTTCTTTTAATAAATATGGTCTATTAGTGGCATGGGTCACCTTTAGAAATTATTAAAAATAATTCAACATTGTAGTAATTGATTAAATCCAACATTATTAATAATGGAGAGGTAATATATTAAAGTGTAAACTTTATGTTTTGGAGGAGTAAGAGGTTTTACCTTTCAAAATGTATAAAATTATAACATTATCTAAAATATAAAATAATATTTTATTATAATAATTGTGATTGAAAATAATTAACTATTCGTAAGAAAAAATTTAATCATAATAATATAGTTTTCTAAATAATTACAAATATAACATATTATAATAAACATACAAAATATTATGAACATATAAAACTAACCAGTTAAAAAAAGTGAACGATGAGCTTTTGATTTAAAATATATTAAAAATCTAAATATCCTAAAATTGGAGATGAAAAATATAAATATATATAAAATCTTGCAGACTACTTTAAGTCACCAACTCCACTTGTCATCAATTAATTAATTGAAAAATAACTGTTTCTCATGTAATAAAATGAAACTTTACGTGTTAGACGAATTGCAACATAGCTGAGTTTCAGAAATATTGTAGGTACGTATGGTAGTTGATTGAAGAAAGAAAAATGGAAAAAAAAAAACTTTATTGTTCGTTTGGTGATCGGAATGCCGGAATGGTGCTATTGATATGATATGATATCTTAGGAGAATCGTAGGTGCACACGATGAACGTTGAAGTTTGATTACAGGCTATGTATCTTTTTTTTTTTGGACTGAAATATAGGTTGCCTCTGAAAGTTAAAAAAGGAAAAGGAAATGGATGGTAATTGCCTTACAAAATAGAGGGGGAAATGCAAAATGTTTTATTCATGGCGCATTTGTAATTATGATTTTTTTTTATTTTTAAATGAAAAATTGATATAAATAAGTTGTATATTAATTAAATTTTATTTCATTTATTAATTTCTTCGAGTATGTAACTAAATTTGAAAATTTAATTATTTGTAGAATTTAAAGATCCATATAGAATTTAATATTTGTTAGATTTCAGAAATAGAAAATGCAATACACTTAATCACTTATGTTGGAATTATCCCTACTAGTCTTGTCGTGCAGAGAATTTAATATGGCAAATTAATTAGGTCTACTATAAATTATTAGGGATTTGTTTTTTTTTAGTTACCTAGAAATTAATTATTAGGAATTGGAGTTGTTGTACTGTGACATTGCATGAAATTTTATAATTCAAACTAAATTATTTATTGTATTATTTTTAAATTAATTAGAAATGGTAATATTATTTTTTAAAAAATTTTGTGGGGATCCTTGGGGAGACAGGCAACGGGGATGGGGAGAAAAAAGTCCCCACAACGGGAACCGGAGACGGGGACGGAGAGGGGAAATTTTGGCGGGGTGGGGACGGGGAGAGCTTCATCCGTCCCCGCCCCGCGCGGGTGCCATCTTTAAGACCAACTGAGTGTTGGATTTTTAATTATAACATAGACCGCTACTATTTATTTTTTGGTTTATATTATTTATTGATTTTCAAAAATATTTTATAAGTATAAAAAATATATACATATCAGAAGTACAATGTTAATATTTCTGTAACACGTTAATTGTATGATTTTTTAATTTTTTTTTAATATAATTATCTATGTGAATAAACTTAAGAAGTGGAGTTAATGACATTTACTTGGTCCTAAAAAAGAGGGATCTCATCAAAGGTTTAACAAGAAACAAGAAGAAAGATTTCAAATTAAATTCAAAGTTCAACAGATAATTATATATCTATAAAAAAAGATTTTAAATATGGAGTACTCTTGATCTATTGATACATGAATTTATTTCCAGTTTTGCTAAGGACTAACTGAAATTTTTTTGGAAATTTGAGGGATCAAAATGGAATGACAAACACTTAAGGGATCAAAATGAAACTTTGAACAAGCTTGAGAGACTAAAATAGAACTATAGCAATCTTATAGTAAAGATCATTAATTTTTTAAATTAATGAGGGAATAACTATATTTAATGAAACTCTTGTATAAATAATATACTTAAGTTGATAATTATATTAAAGTTGACTGGAATTTGTTTTCTTATTCAACAAGAAGCATATCAAAGAATTAAAGACCTAGGATTTTGGAAGATAATATGGAAAACAAACCAATAAAAATAATAACTAATTTTAGGGTGTTAGTATTAATTTATTTCTCAAACTTTATGTACTTTGTATTAAATTTTATTGTGATTGGAGTTTGTTGTATTGTGACATTGCATGAAATTTTATAATTCAAACTAAATTGTTTTATTGGATTATGTTTTAAATTAATTAGAAATGGTAGTATTATTTTTAAAAAAATTTTGTGGGAATTCACGCGGGTATCCGTGGGGGAGACAAGGAATGAGAACGGGAAGAAAAAAGTCCCCAAAATGGGGATCGGGGACGGGAACGGGGAGGGGAAAATTTGGCGGGGTGGGGACGGGAAGAGCCTGGTTTGGGCATGTGGGATGGATGAGCATTACTGTGGGTTGCCCTATGAATAACCCGTTGGCTTCACGCTCCTATGTCGGACGTGAGGGGGGTGTGTTAAAGTCTCATATTGCTTGGTTAAAAAGCTTTATAACTCTATATATATAATGAGGCAACCTTTTCCCCTTGAGAGCTCTTAGATTTTTAATTATAACAGATACTCTACTATTTATCTATGTATGTTAAATGGATTTTTAAATCCTTATTTCGTTAATATCTTTCTATTTTTCTTTTATTATAAAAAAGATATTAAACTAAGATCAAATATAACATCGATTGTATGACAAATTTACTTTTTTAAATTAACATCTTTTCAAAAAAGATATTAAAATCTCATATATTTAATAAAAAAATTAGATGAGGTAATGATTTTTTTTTGTGTAACATATTTTCTGATAACCAAAAGTAATTTATAATTATAACAAATATATAGAAATAAAAAGTACAATGTGAAACCGTGGTTTACCAAAAAAAAAATAAAAAGTACAAAAATAATATGTTGCACCGTGATTAGTTTAACATAATTTTGTTACCTTTTAATTATAAAAATTATTAAATTTATACATAATATTCTATATGAGATAAACTTAAATCTCACTCGTAGAAATCCACGTAGTTAAAACTAGTTAATTAATTAAAGATCAATTGTGGTTCAACTTTTATAACTTTGTCCAATATTAGTTTGATTTCGTGTAGATATCAAATCATCTAATACTCAGACAAAAAAAAACATCTAATACTCTTCTAGTTTGCTTTTCTTACTACTCCACCATTTATTGTATAATCTAGTATCTAGTATTGATTAATAATTGAATGATAATGAATAATTTTATAATTAAATATTCATTTAATTTATATTGTGATTTTTTCGGGCTGTTTTAACCTCAAGGCATGGCCATTTAATTTAAAAATGAACAAGGGGAGAATTTCATTTATATTATAAGGTTTATTCTTGTATTTAAATAACCATATATTAAAATCTCATTTGTACATCTCTAAAAAAAATGTAGGTTCCATGCTAGTGTTATATTTCAAGAGTAAATTTACTAACCATTCTCTTAGATTTGACTGATTTGAGTTTAGTATTAATTATCTTGGTTTGAAAATTTGTGTTCACTTTATACTAATTTATGCGATACTAGCATTTTTACCTTTTTATACAAAATTAGAATGCGATCTTAAAGAGAAAAACAAATCATTTTCTTATTAGTTATTAAATGAATGCACATATTGTATAAGGAACAAGATAGATGTTGACGCTGTTGACAACTCCACTAGCACACCCCTCATTCCAAGGAGGCATCAAAGACCCTCCCTTTTGTTGCGGTCCCCTAAGGATGATGATTGATGACTACAACCTTAGACTCTTCGATTGCCATAGGTTGGGCAAAGTGAGTGACAACGGTGCTCAAAGACAAGGGGACCAGAATATTCTTGATGATGTTAGCATCTCGAAATCTCTTTATGTTTCTTTTAAGTTTCATGTATTTTGCAATGAAGATGACTTGGGCTTCCTAATTCAACAATGGGTATTCTTGATGAAGCCCTCATATGCAAACAAAATTGATCTAACCGAGAGTAAAGAGTGCCAAGATAAAGAGGGTCTAGCAACAACCTACAATTAAAAGTAAGAATAGCACCACGTGTAAAGATGGTCAAATTAATATTGTCGAAGAGGGAATTAATGAATATGAATCTATTTAACCAAAAAGATATTAAGGCTCAACGAGCTAGTGGGCTCTCTTGGCCCTGGAACCCTCTTCTCTCAAGTCAGCTTCTTTATTAACAACTTCAAAGAAGTTCCTTATCCATCCTACATAATTGGCTTTGTAAGATGTAGCCTATTTACTGGTTGCCTGGGGAACTCAGGAACTCATTGACAACATTTGCAAAACTCATCCTTCAAGGAGTTAGCTACTTCAATCATCAATGATGGAAAGGGTTGAGATACAATGTCAAAGACTCCAATAGCAAGTAACCTTAGCAACAAGTGCACGTCTTCTAAGGTCATAGAGAATTCTCCCCAATTGGCGAAGGTATGAAAGGTGGTATTCCTGTTGGATTTTTGTGTGGATTAGCATTAATCTATGGTAAGATTAATATTTGTGTCTACTGATAAGTAATTAATTTATCATAAATTTGAATAAGAATAAATTGGATTCATATTACTTGTGGTAATTCGTGATGGGTTGGATTATCCACAAGCCTTCCGGGACCGGGCTAAGAACCCCAAGCCACGTCCGAAGAGTATTAGTAATTATCCCATTAGATTACTAATGTATATATGGAGTTTGTTTGTTAAAGGGACTCTTTTGTAATAATGGTTAAGGACCATTTTGTAATATTCACTGATGGACCAATTAGTGAATATTTTCACTATATATATACTAAAGTTGTTTTCACAACTTCCGGTCCTCATTTTGCTATTTCAGTCTCTTCCTTTTCCTCCACTCCATCTGGTTCACTCTTGGGATTGTGGTTTGATGATTCTTGCCTCCATTCAAGATCAATCTCAACTCCAGGTCAGTGATTTCGTCTCCCACATCAGGTTTTATTTCCGTCAATTGGTATCAGAGCCTCTTGGTTCTTGATCTTGATGTTTTCTGGAGTTGAACTTGTTGCATATGGTTCATATATCAGATTTTTGATTTGTTAATTTTGGTGAATCTGTTGATTCTTGTTTATTTTCGGAAATCGTTTCTTGGGCTTTGTTTGTGATGTTATTATGAACATGCAACATGTAAAATTTGCTGGATTGGAGCTTGTTTGGGGTAAAAATCGAAAACCCTTTAGCCTTGTGTTTTTTTTTCGGTTTTTGGAGGCTCAGATCCGGTTTTGTTGGAGTTTGTTTTGAGAAATGAGTTTATGGGTACTCATTTTCGGACCCTAAGGATCATTTTGCACATGAAATTTTGAAGAAAATGCTTCGATTTGCTGCATTTCGAATTGGCCTATGTTAGGGTTCATCGGGTCCGTTTTTTTCTTCCATTTTGTGGTGTTTTTGAGCTTGATCTTTTGAAATTGATTCATGAAAATGAATTTGAGTCATGAAACAATCAAAACCCATGAGAAATCTGCATCAAATTGAGCTCAAATTTGTGCAAAAATGGTGGTTTTTTTTGGCGGTGAACAGTGACCCACGCGGAGGAAGAAGAAGAACTCTGTTTGGCTTCCTTGTTTTGTGCAATTTGTGTTTTTGGTCCCCACAGTTTTGCTAATTTTGCGTTTTGGTCCCTGTTTGCATTAAAAAAAAAAAACTGGAGTGGGTCACGCCACTTTTTGGACTTCTGATCTTGGGCCATTAGATACATAGTGGAGGTTGATTAATTGGTCATAATTTGGTCCTTTATTCATTTAAAGGATTATGTCTTATATATTGCAATTAATTTTGATTAATTTGCAAGTTTATTTGTTTTAATGACCAATTTAGATCTTTTTTGGATATTTGCCTCTCAATATTTGATTTCCCTTTGGAAAATAATTTTTCCTAGATTTTTTTTTGAGACATCAAAATATTTAGTATCTAATTTCCATAATTTTAAATTCTGAGTTTGGGGACATGTATTCTCAGAATTTTGAGTTGAAAATTTTTGTGCACATTTTGTGAATTATTGTTGACCATATATGTTTGCCACTCTCCCTAATATTGTGGTTTGGTATGTCAAATATTTTTTGACCCGATAATATGC
Organism: Chamaecrista fasciculata; assembly: GCA_003254925.1. NCBI lineage: Eukaryota > Viridiplantae > Streptophyta > Magnoliopsida > Fabales > Fabaceae > Chamaecrista > Chamaecrista fasciculata. Next base: position 91,654 of record QANZ01002850.1, read on the forward strand.
ACTTTAGTTATGGTTTTGTGCCCAAAATTAATTTTTGAGCCCCTTTTGGCCAAAATTTTGAAATGTTTGGTTATGGAAATTATTTTTGGGATTGTTGGCAACTTGTGATTGAGTGCTCACCTATCGTGGGTCCGGTTACAAGGTTGTTTTGTTTTGTGGACTGAAAATTGTATTAACGGTGGACATACCCTATCGGTGTGACATTGTTAATGCAATCTGTTTTGATATAATTAATTGCTTAGTTCAGTTTTGTGGACCAATCCGATAATTAATTAATGTTATCCAAATGGGAGAGATTCTGATATCTGTATGGATTAACATTAATTAATTAACTATTATTTGAAATTACTGATTAAGCAATTGATTTTATTTATTTTGTCCTAATATCTCTATTTTGTTTTTGGATTGATGGACACTTGAGATATTTGTTTTGGACAAAATATTTTGTATAGGTCTCCTGATTGAGATATATTAATTGTTTTAACAACCGCTTTGTGGGAATGACTTAGGTGAAATCTTATTATGAATTGCCCATTAGTTTCACCTTGTTAAGTCTTGCAGTGTTTTGGTTTATCTCTTGGGACCTATATTTATGTGAGTGCTTAAGAAATCTGAATTGCACTCTTTTGTTTTTTGTTGATATGCTTTCCAATCTTGTGTGAATCCCTTTAGACTTCTGCTGCTTTGCTCAAGTGTAACCTTTTGTATAAGTGTACCTGGGACATACTTGAGCAATTTTGTTAGGGATTATTGGAAAGCTATTAACATGTCATTAGGTACTTGTAAAGTACTGTAAACTTTTGTTGGCCTTTTGATATCTGATCCGATTAGAATGGTTTTGTTACTCGGATCCAGATTATATTAGCTGAGTAGATGGTTCCGTCTACGTCAAGTTGCATGTTTGTTATGTGTGGAAGGGCTGTTTTGTTTTGAAGGGTCGGACAGACACCTACAGCCACTTCAAATATGTATCGTTTTTGTTAATCCATTTATTGGATTATATGGTCGAGGATTCGAATATTTGACATGCATTTGGTTAATTTTTTATTCCTCTGACCATCTGTTGCGATACGTTATTTGTTGTAAGCTTCTTTCAAATTACAGGATTTGTGGATTATAAAATTTGGTATAAAATTCCTGTTTGTGGGAGAGAATGTTGTTCAATCTCAGACTATTTGTATGTTAATTGTGGATTTACCCTATCGGTAGAACATGGTTAATATGCAATTTGTGGTGCATGCTCATTTGTATCTTGTCAGCATTGCATTTTGTTTATAATGTTTCCAGAGTCTGTTGTATCCTATCGATATGGAGACGATGAATTCATTTTGTGTTGATCCCCTCTTTGTTCTGCAAGTTTTGATATACATGTGTTTTCACATTTTTTATAAAGTTGCATAAGTTGATTTTGTTAGGGAAATCTGGTGTTATAATTATGTTTTGAGACATAATTAATATTTCTCATATGCTAATGGCCAAATCAGCTTCTGTTTTTAGCAACTTTCATGAAGTTGTATAAGCTGATTCTGTGAGGGAAATCTTGTGTGATAATTATGTTGTGAGACATAATTAATATTTCACATTTGTTAATGGCCAAATCAGCTTTTGTTTTTAGCAACTTTCATGAGTTTGTATAAGCTGATTCTCTGAGGGAAATCTTGTGTGATAATTATGTTGTGAGACATAATTAATATTTCCCATTTGTTAATGGCCAAATCAGCTTCTGTTTTTAGCAACTTTCATGAGTTTGTATAAGCTGATTCCGTGAGGGAAATCTTGTGTGATAATTATGTTGTGAGACGTAATTAATATTTTCCATTTGTTAATGGCCAAATCAGCTTCTGGTTTTAGCAACTTTCATAAAGTTGCATAAGCTGATTCTGTGAGGGAAATCTTGTGTTATAATTATGTTTTGAGACATAATTAATATTTCCCATTTGCTAATAGCCAAATCAGCTTCTGGTTTTAGCAACTTTCATAAAGTTGTATAAGCTGATTGTGTGAGGGAAATCTTGTGTTGTAATTATGTTGTTGAAACATAATTAATATTGCCCATTTGTTAATGGCCAAAATCAGCTACTGGTTTTAGCAACTTTCACTAGGTTGCATAAGCTGATTCTGTGAGAGAAATCTTGTGTTGTAATTATGTTGTTGAAACATAATTAATATTTTCCATTTGTTGATGGCCAAATCAGCTTTTGGTTTTAGCAACTTTCATAAAGTTGTATAAGCTGATTCTGTGAGGGAAATCTTGTGTTGTAATTATGTTGTTGAAACATAATTAATATTT
>QANZ01002851.1:4811-37664 GCA_003254925.1 Chamaecrista fasciculata
CAGAGCCATATGATATTAAATCTCTAATCTCTACTTTCTTTCGATAAACACAGAACCCATAAACACAGAACCATAAACACAGAACCCATAACAGTTGATTGAAACTCCGGCAACGTCGTGTTCACAACGTCGTGTTCCCAGAACAGAGAAATCGAAGAACATATGTCTGAGTAGAAATTTACTTTTTAGTTCTTAAAAATGTCTTCAAATTACAGTTTGGTCCCTCTTTCTTTCAAATTGGGAGTCAAATGCATAGAAAAATAATAACTAGGGTGTTAAAATGATATTTCAGTTCTAAATTATTTGGGCAAAATAACATTTTAGCCCAAACACAAAAATGGATATTTACAAACTGACCCAAATTTAAAGTAAATGACAATTTTGCCCTTTGTGATTGGGGATTGATTGTATTAGAGTATAGGTAATTATAGGTTTATGTATAGGGGTATAAGTGTAATTGAGTGTGTTTGATTATTAGAAAATCATGATTATAATTGAATCAGGAAAAAAACGTAAACGAACATGTTTATTTTGATTATAATCAAAACAGATTATAATCAAAACGGAAACGAACTGGGCCTAAATCTCCATTATCATTTCAAAACACTAACAATGATATATCTCTAAAACTCTAAGCTAAAATTACTATAACAAAATCTTCCAAAAGCTTATAAAAATTTTTAAAAAAAAAATAGTATTACAACACATTGATTTTGATTCTTGAGAAGTCGATCACAACCTCATTGATGGATTCTGCTCGTGCAACAGAACAATCAGGGTATGAGGAGCTCAGACATTTGAGGCCATTGTGTTGATGGAAAACACCACCTCTTCCACTTAGTAAAAATCCAGAAGGCAGATACGTGAAGGATTTAGAACCTATTTATAAAGATGGAAAGAGAGTCTATTGGCGTCCAAAATATTAGAGAGGGAAGGTGATGATCATGATGATCCGGAACATAAAGTCCCATACGAAGGGTTTTATGAATGTGATTGGGACCTTACGACGTTGGATTGACAAACTTTTTGGGCAGGTATTTAGCTTGCCAAAGTATGAGTTTGAGTGAAACTAATAGTTTGATAACTCAGGATCATTGCGCATGATTTATGAGTTTAATTTTGCTATTTTAACATGTTCTCTTTGACTTCGATTTGTTCCTTTTCTTTGAATTTTTTAATTATCTAAATGAATTCTTTTTAGCCATGTCAAGCACCACTCTAACAAGTTTAGGATTCTGAGTTGTTTGTAGCATGCATGAGTTTTATAATTTCGGTTAACCTTTTTTCTTGGTAAGCAGATTTCTTAATTTTTGATTGATGATTCAATAAGGTTCATGAACATATGTTTTACTTTCAAGTTGTTTGACTAGAGGAGTGGAATTTCTTTTTGTATAGCTTTCTGGATAGATCTTAATGCACATTCCAAAAGGCTTTGGGTTCGAGATACAGTGCCTTCCTTCTGTCCTAGGGATGTATCATAGGTCTGTTTGGAAATTGTTTTTGGGTTATCAAGTTTCACTTGAGTTTAAAATATTTGGTGAAAGACGAACATGGATACACTATAATGCACTATAAGTGTAGTGCTGAGAGAAAATGAAATCGTTAGAGAGAGAAAATAATAGAGGTGTGGGTCCTATTAGGCATGGCAATTTTCCCATTAGGACAGCGATGAGAAAAAAATTTACCCCGAAGGTAATTCGGGGACGGGGACCGATAGTATACCCCGCCCTGCGAGATCCCCATCCCTGAAGAAAATTATATAAGAATATTTTAAAATATTATTATACTTATATAAGTGATTTTTGTTCATTACGTCTAAACTTTAAGATCAATTTTTAACTCTTAGATAAATTAAATCTAAACCCTTAAATATATAATAACCTAAAATTTTTAGCTTTTAAATTATTTTTTAGTCTTTCTCCTCAATTTCTTCAAATTTTATATATTTTGTATTGTATTTTGTTGTAATTGGAGTTTGATGTATTGTGTTTTGAATGAAATTTTATAATTCAAATTACATTATTTATTGGATTATGTTTTTAATTAATTAAAAATGGACATATTATTTTTTAAAAAATTATTGTGGGGATCCACGTGGGGACTGTGAGGAGTCGGGGAACGCGGATGGGAACAAATAAGTCCCCATAGCGAGATCGGGGATGGGGGAAAATACAGTTGGCGAGGACGGGGACGGGGAGTACCTCCTTCGTCCCCACCCTGCTCGGTTGCCATCGTCCCTAGTCTTGGGAGTGGGAATTGGAGGGACATGGTTCAAACCATGTGGCTTACACTTCTTTTCTTTTATTTTTTTTTTGTTTTCTTTGTTTTTTTTTTTTTTGCACACTTGGGCTTAGGCCAATTCACCATTCCTCGTCTCTTTTCTCTTTCACTTGGACCCAAAAAAAAAGTTAAAAGAAAAGTTATTATTATTATTATTATTTTAAAAATAAAATAAAAAGAACTTCATCTATATATAAAAAGGTCCCGGACAAAATACGGTGTTTATAGAGGGGAACAAGTGTAATTGTTAAAATAAGATAAATATATAAATATAAATTACCTCAAAACTTAAATTAGAGTGAAGTGTATCAACTTTTTTCTTTTACAATCTCGTTCACATATATTTCATTGAAGAAAGTGAAGAAAAATGTCGTCCGATTAAGTTTCGGGTTTTGACAAGGTTTTGGAAAAGAATGAGTGACGATGAATACGCTTGTCAGAATGAGGAAAAAGATGATGATGAATACACTTCTATAATAGAAGTTCTATTGTGAATTATCCAAAACTTTGGACGACAAGCCGTTTTGCTCAAATAAATGGGCTTGGGACTATAGATCTAGCCCAGGAACTATTGTTTTTATTGTCCAAAAAGTAAAAGAGAGAAGTTACAATTTTCTTTTCAGAAGAAATTTATGAAATATGATTAAGTTAAATTAATTCATTATTTTTTGAGTATGACTTTTTGGTCTCTAAATTATATAAACAATGTAGGTTTGGTCTCTAACATACAATATTTTTTTCTATTTCCATATAAGTGTATTTTTTCCGAATTCATAGATAAACATAAATGGTGTGAAGTAAAATAGGGGAAAATATACTTATGTGGCAATAAAAATTATTATTGTATGTGAAACTTGACTTGACACATCATCATTTAACAATATTATATCACTAATAACTTTGTTAAAAATTTAATGGAGGGACTAATTTTGATAACGCAAACATTTGTGAGGGATCAAATTGAAAAAAAAAATTATAGAGGACCAAAATGAGAAAAAGATAATATATGAGAGACCAAAATATTATTTTAATCTATAGACAATAGACACACCAACATTTTTTCATCATGAGGTTTGAACCCTAGCCCCTAGGAAGAGAAAATAAAATTTTTGGTTGGGGCCACCACGAGGCCATGACTTGATTTATGCTTGTATCATGAGCATAAGTACATATATTATGCTCATGAACGACCAAAATATTATTTCTCTTATTTTTAATTTCATAGACTATAGTTTTAAACATGAACGATCAGAAAGGGATGGAGCCATATAATATAAGATATATATTTATATATATATATATATATAAGAAAATGCTGCAAAATGGCAATATTATGAATAAGAATACAAAGAGGACACTTTTGAGAAGGAAATATTTAAGTCAGGGGCATTTTCGTCTCACTTGCACCAAAGAAAACCCTAGTTTCCTTTTCAATTATCCAATGTCTCTCGTCAGCCGCTCCACTCTTCCTTTCTTCTCCAATTTTGCAAACACAAGCAAGAAGCCAAAATGCTAGCAGAGTCAAGGATGAGGGAGAGAAGGACCAAAACGCATTGATTCAGATCACGCTTCTCCCAAGGCTTGCACGAATCCAGCCTCCCCTACACCTATTCATCCAAAAATACTACTACCTCCGTTCCTATATATCTGATGTTTAAGGTAAATACACACAGACCAATGAAATGATTAGCTCACCAAAGAGAAAAATGAAGTAAAAAGACTAAACTATCCCTATTAAATTACTTGAAAAATGTTTATTCATTTATGACTCTGCTATATGTAATAGGGATAAAATAGTAAAAAAATAATTAATGCTCTCTTGAAGTTGTAAAACATCAGATATTTTGGAATAAAAAAAGTTCTCCAGAAAAGCAGATATTCAGGAACGGAGGAAGTAGCAATTAGCACACCATCTCAGATGATGATGCTGATCGCGCATGTCGCAATGCGCACCAAAAAGACTGACTAGATATGCAATATAATGGACTTCCCGGGTCGTATTCTCTCGAAGACTCTGCGTATAAAGAGTTTAATTAAGCGATTCCAAGAAGCCAAAACTAAAGAAAATGCAATAAAACTATACACTAAATTTATCAAAATTGGTTTCTAAAAGGTTTGTTTGAAGGACTAAAATAACTAAGGATTAAAATATCAAAATGCAAATCAAAATAAACTAAAGTTGGAAAGGTGAAATGGAGAAAATACTCGGAACAATGGATGAATTTGGCTCTCATTGCACAAAATGATATTGAGAGTTTTGCAAACAAGGACTAAATTGAAATGCCATGAAAACTCATAGAAAAATTCAATTAACTTAACCAATTAGTTCTTAAACAAGCTTCTAATCAATCAAATTAATCAAACCACAATCAAATTAGTCACAATTCCTTGAGCTAGTTCAATCAACAAACATACATTCATCAACTAAGATAAATCACACAATCATCACAACCTGATAGAGCTAAACAACGTAGAGTATTAAATTAATGACCCAAAGTGTGATACAATAGAGTTCAACTCAAGAAATATAAACTAAATCATCAATTACATCAAGGTTTCTACGATGTCTACCAACAAAAGTGAAACCCTAAGTAAAAAGATGATAAAATGTAGAAAAACTGAAATATGAAAAGTATACGAGTCTCTTTTATACAATTAATCATTGAAGAATATAATTAAAACTGAAATATGAAAAGTATACGAGTCTCTTTTCATGAAATGAAGACTACGAATATAGAGGATCCTATAAGAGTAATATGAGTATGCTCTACACTTGCCTCCATGAGGATCTTGTGTATCAGAAAGTATAAACTCTATTGATCCATTCCCGGTGTTTCATTGGAAGAAATTTCAGATTCAAATTCTTCAGTCTATACTTGGATTAGTCCTTATCTTAATGCATAACAGGCCTTAACCCCTTGTCTTGCTCACGAGTACTGAGCGGATCCCAGATAATGAACTAATTAGACCATACCATTTTGGTGCCAGTAGAAGCGGATCCTAGATAATGAACTAAACAGACATTAGTCAATTACACTGATTTGAATGAGCACATTCGCAATGGTCCAAAAAAAAAAAGACAAAAGTACTAATTTCGTCCCTAAATTTTACACTAACTGTCAATTTTGTCTCAATCTTTTTTTGCTGTCAAATTGATCCCCAATCTTTCACATTTTAGTTAATTTGACCCTTTGACTAACTTCTTCCAATAAATTAACGACATAGTGCATTCTGTTTTTCAATGAGTTAGAATTTGAGTTTTCTTTTCTATTAATTTTGTATTATATATCATTAACCACGTAGATTCTGTCGATAATATTTGGCTAAAGTAAGAGAAAATGATAAAATTGACCAAAATGTGAAATATTGAGGACGAAATTGACAACAAAAAAATATTAGGGACGAAATTGATAGTTGGTGTAAAATTTGAGGATAAAATTAGTATTTTTACCAAGAAAAAAAAAACGAGCACAGTCGTCAGAGTCGATGATATTGATTGCAAACTCTTGAATCTTGATGTCTCCTTTGGCGAATGCAAATCAATGAATCATACATATATCAATGTGTTGGCACAAACTCTTTTAGGACCCCGATTTGTGAATCGCAAAGTATGAAGCTCTTTCGCAAATACACGAGCAAATCAGCTATGAATAATAAATCCAGTTTTGATCAGTGTAAACGAATGGTCATCGATCAATTTATAAAGAAGAAGAAGAAGAAGAAGGAGAAGGTGTATGTATGAAGTGTGAATTAATGTGTGGGGATTTAAGGGTTTGTACGGTACATGAGGAATTTGTAAGTTGTAACGCTCCCGATTCTTCCGGTGGCTCCAATGACCGATTTTTCTGGTCACCCGGTCGTGTTTAACTCAACGCCATGATGCTATTTGTAAGCTCACGCACGCCTCTCTCTCTTCCTATCAATTTGCCTTTGTCCGAACAATTTGTTTTTTCCCGCATTCTACACGTTTGGATTCATTCTATACTTTTTAGTTACATTTCTCGACTTCGTCGTCATCATCTGGGTTCACATCCATTTTACCCTCTGTTTTTTTTTCTTCTTCTTCTTCTTCTGCTTCTCGTTAAATCGGAAAATTCTCACACATACTCCGTCTGTCTCCTTGTCAACTCTCAAAACGTTGATAAAGGGTATGTATGTATCTATCTATCTTAATTACACTTTTACATTCACCCCATTTTCTCTTCAATCTGGTATGTAGGTTTTTGAGTTTCCTTAATGTCAGTTTTGAGTGTTTTTTCTTGCTGCCCTCTCATGCCCACAAGGTGTTTGTTTTTATTCCTAAACCAATGCTGGATAGCTTTTGTGCTTTTCGTGTGTTTTTTTTTTCTTGTTGCTTGTTCATGCCCACAAGCTGTTTGTTTTTATTCCTAAACCAATGCTGCTGATAGTATAGTGTAGAGTGTGGTCTGAGGGCTAACTGAAGGCGTGTTTTCGCGGTTATGAACTGCAGGATGGGCAGGGTAAAGCTGAAAATTAAGAGGTTGGAGAACATCAATGGCCGTCAGGCAACCTATGCTAAAAGGAGGAATGGCATCATGAAGAAGGCTACAGAGTTGTCTATACTGTGCGATATAGATGTCCTACTTCTCATGTTCTCACCAGGTGGAAAGCCATCAATATGCATAGGGAGGGGCAGGTATTTTTCGTGTCTGCATTACTAATTTACTATCAATGGACTTTGAAATTAAGAATTTCGTAACGTTTCTTCAATACGGATTTAATGCACTAACTTGGGTTATCATGGTTGCATTCTTAGTAGTTGATGGATCACTGAAATGAAGTGTAGATGAATGGAAGTCTGACTGAGTAGATATAATGAAGATGAAACAAACTAGCTGGTTATTTAAAATCCATGAGTTACAACAATTTGAAATCAGGCAGTAGTTACAGCAATTTTTTGTTCAGTATAGATATTTAGGTATACTATCAACTCTTGCAATAGTCTTTTACTTCAAGATAAAACAATATTTGGACTTTCCCTTTAGATATCTCCTCCTACTAAAGTATAGATGATCAAAATACTCATACTCAATGGATATCTTAAAATTTTACTTGGAAAAGGTTCGAGGATAAGTAAGGAAATACCCAACTTGTAATAGTAAATATATATATATATATATATGTATGTATAAAAATGTAATATTTTTAAACTTTATGTGTTGAGAAAAGGTAGAATTATAAGGATAAAATGCTATATATTCTTTTTACATATTTAAATTATTTGATAATACATTCATATTTATAATTTGCATTTTCATTTTTAGTGGTTATAGATGAAAAAATCAATAAAAATACATTTTATATTAATAAAAAAATCATTGAAAAATTTATGCGGATTTAATTTGTAATAAAGGGACTCGATTATTTGTAAGGTGTAGGGATGAAGATTGATTTTGATACTTGTTTAAGTTTCGCTCTAGAGGCTGGAAATATAATACTCTACCCTTGAAGCATAGACAGCAACATAAACACACCAAATTCTTGACACAATATATATATATATATATATATATATTGTAATTTCAATAGTGGATAAAAAAAGAAAAGACAATTAAAGATCCATAAGTCTTGATGACAACTTTAAAAATTACAATATCTATTTATGGTATATGTTATATACTCATATGTGTCAATTTTTTCTCTTTTGTATGTCCATATCTTGAAAACCATATATGGAGCTTACTTTCTATGGATTACCAAATATTTACTAGAATCTAATTGGCATGTACAAGTAAGTAGACAAGCAAAATATTTCCTAAAAGAACCTATTAGAAGAAGCCATTTAAGAATTAACTTCATTTTGTTCTTCACCATTGATGTTTCCTTCATCAATAAATATGACATTCTCTAAAACAGATCCTCAATTTGTTTGGGACTTTAGGTTTGTTCTTTGATTTCTAACCTTCCTCCCAATTTGAAGTCTTAAACTCATTTCTTAAAAAAAGAAAAATGAAAATCCACTTTGCTTGTCCAAGCTGTGTCATCCCATATTAATCTTATCAAAGTTGTTTCTTGAGCCATGCACACCATGTATGAGCCGTGAAAAAATAATTTGAATTCTGACGCTCATATGCACATGTCGTATGTGTGTCATACAAATGTTAATGTCTGACATGTGTCTAACAAGACGAAACTCCCTCAAAATACAGTGTCTGTGCTTTCTAGTCCTACACATACCTTACCTATGTATAGGTATTGATTTTTCTGAAAACATTCTTCCTGTTGAGTCTTGAGTTTAAGAAATCACTTTTTCATTGCATTCCCGTCTTTCTTCTGGATTTCCTATATAGCTTAAGCTTTAGAGATAGGAATCATTGTCTAATTTTCTAGGAGTTCTTTCACAGGGTACCTATGGATTATTTACGCTGCCTCTTTAACATGCTTTGATCATGTTCAAAATTATGCATGTGTTAATTTAATTTCAAATTACTTGTGTAAATCAAACAACTCTAAAACTTATGCTTGAACTTTGAAGTCACTGCTGTATTTGATATTTTTCAAGCTATTATTGGACTTGGAGAGTGGTATTTTTTTTTTTTTTTATAAAAAGATGATTCTAATTTTTTACCTTTTTTGGTGGCTTTAGTAACTTAGATGAGGTTATTGCAAAGTTTGCTCAACTAACACCTCAGGAAAGGGCAAAAAGGTACATTCAAAAGCTTTCCAGTCAAACAAGTGATAATGCATTTTTTCAAAGTAGTACGAGAATATGATAAAATGTTTTCATTGGATTGGAACAGGAAGTTGGAGAGTCTTGAAGTAAGTAATTTCTTGAAATGTACTCCCCTTACAAAAGTACACTTTTTCCCCATGTTTTGAAATCACGAGTTAATTCTCAATATGGAATTTAGGCTTTGAAGAAAACGTTTAAGAAGTTAGACCATGATGTAAATATACAAGAGTTTCTTGGTACAAGGTATTCCACTCTGACATTAATTTAATGATTAACTATTGAATATTTAACTATTTCTCTCTGTAGCTTGAGATACTGAAATATTCTGTTCGTTCATTGTCACAGTAGTCAGAATATTGAGGTACACATAAGGCACACCATCTACATTACTTTGTTCATTTGTTCCTTCCATGTTATACCGTCATCAAATTGCTTTGTGTAGGACCTGAAAAATAAAGCCACGCTGTTGAGGACTCAAATTTCTGAAATACACACAAGATTAAGGTGGATTAATTTTTTTTTTTGGTCCAACCTGTATTTCCCTTGGCTTGATTTTGATGTACTTACTTGCATATTTTATATAATGATGCATTCTGCAGCCACTGGAATGAGCCTGATAAAATCAACAGCGTGGAGCAATTGGGACAGATGGAAAATTCTCTCAGGGAGTCAATTAATCAAATTCAATCACGCAAGGTATGCCTCTCATTATCTTGTGCCTGCTCTTATATGCAATGATTATCTTCATGGTTCAGTTGAGTAAAAAGGTTCTGAAAGTAGCTGATAATTCATATATAGAAAACAAGTCTTGTTTTTCTCCCCTCATTTACAGTTATGAGCACACTTGTCTTTGAAATGAATGGCTTGTTCATTTTTTGTAATTTTAAGAGAAGTAATATTACCTGAGAGGATTTGAATTCCCAGCTAGATGTTTTCTCTCCAAGAAAATAATGCAAAGTATACAATGTCAAACCTGGTAGTAATATTTGATAAAAAAAAAAACTGGTAGTAATAATGAGGGACTAATAATTGCTCTAGAAAAGAGTTGGAGAAAGAGACAACTAATTTGAGTAGAAACATAGAAATGGGAAAAAGAAGCTGCAGAAATTTAGATATGCCTCGATCTCCAAAGTGCAGAACCTCTGGTGTTTAACTGTTTATATTCACTTGTTGATAAAAATTTATGGTAGCAAGCTATGTATCCTTAATGATTGCATGCAGTGATGCTTTCAGTTCTTGATTCATTACCATTTCTAAATAGTTTTTCCAATTTGGCAGGAAAATATACAAAAGCAACAACTTGCGTCATTGCAATGCACTGACCAGGTAAAAAACTGTTTAATTGGTATTTAAAATTTTTTTAATATACACACATGCTTCTATGGCATAGACAGAAGAGAGGTGACTAAAGTAGCTTTATCTTCCAGTTCAATGAGATGCAGATTCCTTTCAGAATGAGTGCCGAGCAACATCTCCAACCTCTTTCATGGATTGCCAACAATGACAGCCAACAAATAGTTTTACCAGATGACTCAAACTTGCTTCTTCACAAGTAAGTGGTTTTGTTAAATAAATTATAAATATATTAAATGCTTCTAAACTTGCCCAAAATAGTCTCACTGAGTTTGTTTAACCTATTCACATCTTGAGTTATTTTGAGGAGTCATTTAACGCAAGAAGGACACGAAGAAAGTATTATTGTGGCATGAAACTCTAGTGTTTAGTGATGATTTGACAAAAATACTCACTTCGTGTAAAAATTTATATTAGTTTACCCACAATAGATGACGACTACATCATAAATAAATACTCAATTGGAGATCTTTTGGGTTAATATTTTGTAAGTTGCACTTCTAACTCGTTAAACTGATTTATCTTGTCTTAGAGATGTAGACGGCTCTACAGGCTCCTCTTTGGGAAGTTATGCCAATTATCTTGGCTCGATCACAAAATCAGATCTTTCTAATTCTGGGCAAGAAAATGGTGTCCTCAGTGACTTGACGAGTACTGCTTCTCTGAGACTTCAATTAGGTGGGCAGCTTCCATACCTTCCGTACAATTTCAATTCACTGAACGACATCAAGTTTCAGCAAGCTGCAGAGATGAACCCACTCGAAAACCCCACAGATTATATTCCTAATAAAAGCTTTGAAGCCCCTAGACCTGTGTATGAAACTAACCACCTTGGATGGGCTTCCACGTCAGGGCCTTGTGCTGTTACTACCATGTTTGATGAGCCTTTGTTTGGCCAGGCAAGTTTTGCTCAGGTGAACTTTGGCTTCTCATAGCAGCCCCTTCTTTTGTTCTTTCCTTTTAGTTTTCATTTTCTGGCATTCCTATTGCATGATATCATTGTGAATTGTTGCACCTTTTGATAGCCTTCTGCAAAGAGTAAATTACCAGAGAGACAGAAATTATAACATCTACAATGAGAAGTGAGTTTTTTATGTATCTTTTATAGCCCACAACCTTCATCTCTTTTTGGTCAAATACTTAATTTGGTCCTCAAACTATGGGTTAAGCTTTCTTTTGGTCTTAAAACTATTTTTTGTTCTGTTTTGGTCCTCAAACTTTCACATTTGTTCCGTTTTGGTCCATAAAATGTGATTTCATATGGTTTCCGGCTTTCCGCCTTTATTTTTAACTTGAACAGTTGAGATGAATCATTTTTTCTCTCATATGTGTCATAATGAGTGTGAAGGGCCGGCTTGGCTCAGCGGTAAGCACGCTTGCTGTGGAGTCTGAGGTCGTGGGTTCCAACCAGCCTCACTGCAAAAAAGCAGGGGTAAGGCTGCTAGTATATTTCCTTCCTCAGCACCCTCACCAAGTGGGGACTCAAACTAGGTTGGCCCTTTTTATGTGTCATAATGAGTGAGTTGGCAAGAAGAGGAAGAAAAATTTTCATTTTTAATGAGACCTATCCCATAGTTTGAGGACCAAAATGAGGTTTTAACCTTTCTTTTGTAATGTTAGAAATCGCTCGCTGATGATACAAGCTTGCACCAATTTTCCATCAAGGATGTTACTCTCCGTGTCCGTCGTTGGTTTTTGTGTTAATAATTTGAATAGATTAGATTGATTAGAATTTGTTACATTACAATGGGACTTGACACATATTTAAAGACACTAACAACACCTACCACATTTAATATTCTACTAACCAACTAACTCTAATAAATAAAATCTTGACTTCTAACACTCCCCCTCAAGTTGGAGCATAGATGTTAATCATGCCCAACTTGTTACAAGATATTCCAAAACATAAAAGTCTCATACATCATAAAATTGTGAAAAGAAAAATAAGTAAAACACCCTTGAACAATCTTCTTGCAACTCCCCCTATCATTGTATCTCAAATAGTCATCATGTAGACCACTCAAAAGAAATCACCACTAAACTTGTTGAGAGAAGGAAACATAATCCTGTGGTTAAAATCCATGGGAGAAGAAGCTGGAATGGAAACACAGCTATGAGCCTATGGTTGAAGTCACAAGGAGAGAAGGCTGGAATGAATGAGAACACAGCCATCAACTTGATTCAATCAACAAGCTTGAACTTGATTCAATCAACAAGCTTGAGTGATGAACAGGGAAAAGAAGAGCAATGTGAGAGGGAATTGGAATGAAAACACAATACAAATCTCAGTATGAAAAATGAAGGACATTGTGAAAAAAGAGGCGAGCCAAGTCTGACTGAAGAAATTAGAGAAGACATAACGAGGTGAATAGCAGTGTGAAGAAGAGCATGACCCAGTACCAAATGGCAAAATGACCATCACCAAAGGCCTAGACGAGGACTGACGACCCTGAAACAGCGAAAACGATGTTCTTCTGCTGTCGGGAAGGCGGCGCGTGGCATTCACGCGCCACGAAACATGAAGGATAAATGTGGCGCGTGAGATCCACGCGCTGTCCCATTGGTTGCCAGACTTCGGGGAACGGCCAGACGGCGCCGTCTGCCCCTTCCCTCGCCGGCGTTGAGTATCACAGTTCACAAAAAATTAGTGGGCCACAAAAGTGAGAAACCTTTACTTGACGCAGGAAACAGAGACCATAAACAGAGGAACTAGTTGTTGGAAGTAGGGAAGAATTTTTCAGGAGGAATGGAGAAAATTTACCCAGGCTCAAAAGGCTCTGATACCATTTTAATGTGAGAATATCTTAGAAATGTTTTCTTATCTTCTTCATTGAAAGTACAAGAATATATATACATACACAGCTATGAAGTCCTACTCCCAACTACCTAATTAATGTAATCTCTCAACTACTTTCATAATAATACTAACAACACTAACAGTCTTTATATCAAACTATGGGTTTGCTCTTTTAGCACATCTGGTTGGGAAATCACTTAACATTTGCTGATGCTAAATTTACAGGTTCAGCCATAACACTTCTTATTTGTTAGTGTCATGCCATTTTCATAACAGAAGCCTATGTTTTAAACTTTGCATATGGAGAACCAATAATTTCTCTCAAATTTAGAAGCTTATATTTCATTAGAGTGCCCTATGGTTTGTATATTGAAATCTAAAGTACTAGGAATCGTTTCTATTGGACTGGAGAACCAATAATTTACCTTAAACTTTTGAGGTTTTGTGAAGACAAAAGTGTATATTCTGCATGTGGTTTCCTTTTTCTTGTCTTATACTAGAAACTTTCTTATTCTTATTATAATCTTTTATATTTTCTAGGTGCAGCAACCAAACTGATTCACTACTGTTTTTGCCACTTATCCACTCGTGAAACTGGTAGAGAACTTCAGTGATTTCAGTGATACCTACGTCAATTGTGAATTTTTGGAGTTTTTCTTTCCCCGATGCACTTTGTATGCAAGTTTAGAAAGCAACCTGCCAGACGCCAGTTTTTTGTAGTTACACATTCTGTGACTGAGATGAATCAAAAAGGCAAGAGGCACAAGGTCGTTTATATTAGATCTCGATAATAAGCAATGCTGAAAGCATACTGCTTTCCTTCTTCCTCTCATGGATTAAAGTTGTTTATGAAGTCATCCAGTAGAATACTGATTCAGCAGAATTACTTGGATTTCACTTTTGACCAGAACTTATTTCTGTGTCAGTTTTTTGTAAATAAAAGAGTGTTTTAAGTTTGTTCTTCCTTGCATCAACGCATGGATATTAGAGTTGTATATTGAGAAACATGGATTGCAGTTTCAGATTAGACATAACTGGGAAACATTGAATTTTCTTGTCGATGCTGATATGTAAGAGAGAACATATGAAAAATAATGTGATATTTTATGGTCTATAAGTACTACAAGTTTGAAGATATGTTTTTACTCTCTTAAGATAAGTAGAAACACTTCTTGGATCTACTTTTGATATGTTTATTGTTGAGATAGTAAGAATTTTCCATTGGGAATCAGGTTTAACTGTGAATTTCTCCAATAAGAATGTTTACATGGATCTTGAAAATGCAAACCTTGATTCCCAATGCTCAATTAGCACTCAACAGAAAAATAAAAAAAGCCAATAAGTACTTTGGTGTACATTGAATAGGAAATTAGATCTACATAAATCTTTTGATTTCTTTTTTGGTCTCAACCATGAGTTTCATTCCCCTATCTATTTTAACGGTGTAAATGAAAATTAAGTCCATTCGAGTTAGATAGGATTATAAAGGTGACAGTTTTTGTACTAAAGACTAAATTGAACCTTAAAATTCTATTCAAGACGTGACCTCAAGTTTGGTGAAAGTATAAAGATAGTCCTTAGCAATAGTTTTGTGAGGATTTCTAGCAGTGTAAGTTTCACTTTTCTTTTCTTTACAATTCATTTATTCCTCATACTTTTTAGAGATAAGTCAGAAATTTAAGAGAAGTAAATAAGGACTAAACCTTAGAACTTCTAAACGAGGTAAATGGAGTAAACTATAATTAAAACTTGCAAAGAGAAGAGAGGTAGTAATTAAAATTACTGCATCTTTCCATTTCAGAAATAAGAACATTTAGGCCTCGTTTGGATTAGCTTATATACTAAAAAAAGCGCTTTAATTTTGAATTTAAGCACTTTTCATATAAAATAACATGTTTGGACGGGGCTTTTAGAAATTAAGAGAAGTTGAAAAAAAAGCCAAAATTCCTCTCTTTTTTTAAGCTTCATTTTCCAGCTTCAAAAAAGAGAGGCTACGGTAGAGGGAAGGAAAACACGGAGAAGCGTGAAATTTAATTTCATTTGACAAAAATAACCTTACCAAATTTTACAAATTACAACTCCTACCCTTTTTCCTTTTAACCTAATTCTTCAACTCGGTCTTCTTCTACACACGCGACTGTGTCAGGCAGAAATTGCCCCGAAATGAAGCTACTTTCTCGAGCCCTCTGCAGATGAAACTTTAATGCATAGTTGCTCAGCTGCATCAAAAAACAAGACGAATCAAATAAATAAATAAATGCTCATTCCCTCTGTTTACATATTAATGTAGGACATTACAGAAGAATAAATAATGCCTTAATTTGGAACCATCTGTAGCTAAGAGAACATGGACTGAATTCATCAACCAACTAACAAAAAGTATATGCAGGCAAAGAAATTCACATCTAAGCTTGGTACTTTTCCTTGGTACTGATTTAAGACATTCTTAAAGAATAAAGCCATTGCCTCAACAACCAGATTATGGTCTTTTTTTTTTTCATTTAAGAAAATGTTTGCTAGTATGTTCCGTCAAATGCTCCATGGATGTTGCCTCTGGAAATGTTCCTCCAACTGTAATTGTAGTCTTCCTATGTTTTTTATTTGGATCAGGATGAATAATACAAGCAAAAATCAGAAAATGAAAATGAAGTTCATAATATTTTGAGATGTCCTTTTTAGTAAATTTCAAATATTATAAACACTTTTATAAATTTACATCCAAACATTGTATGTGATATTAAAAGTACTTTTAATGATGATATCCAAACATAAATAGCTTATTTTTAAAATAAAAACTCTTATATTAAAAGTTGAAAAAAATAAGTACTTATTTTTAAAGCTAATCCAAACGCACCCTTACATTTATCAATATCTCTAATACAACCAAAGACACACTCAGCAAAAGCTGATTAATATAATCAGTAACCAAACAAATAACACTTCTAACACTTCCACATGGAAGTAGCAAATAAAGAAAGAAACTATTCCAACAGTAATGGCGGGTGGTATGAATATTCCACCACTTCCACTTTAATCAGTAGTTTTTACTTTTCACTTTTTATCCATATAATCTAACAAATCCTTCAGTTCAAAACTTCCAATAAGAATGAAGTAGAGTGCTCCCAATATAGGTACCCCACTTCACAAATGACACCACTATGATGATGAATGGCCCTTTTTAAAATAAGCCCTTCCCATATATAGTACCTTACTATTGAGTCATATACTTGTACTATAGAACAAGGGATTTTATAAAATACCATATATATATATAATAAATAATGAGAAAATTCACTTTTTAGTCCTTAAAATTGTCTCAAAATTATAATTTAGTCCTTAAATATTAAAAACACACTTTTTAGTCTCGAAAGAGTAAATTGAAATTTTGGACAAATTTAAGGACTAAAAAATAGGTTCCCTCAATAAATAATAGTGTAATACCATGTGTCTAGTGGAATTGAGCACCAGAATAGGTCTGGCCAAAGGACCAATGAGATGGGGCAACATTGTAGGACACCACTGTACGGCCATCCCCTGTGGTGACCTTAAATGAGAGGCTTTGGCCATTAAGATAGTTGTTACTCTGCCAATTTTGGCCCCAATTTCTTGACATTTGCATCCACCCAGTTCTGGACCCTTTGATTGCCACTCCATGTACATCACCACTCCCACCAACGTTTGTGATAAGGACCAAATTGAAATAGGAGTGACCATTGATGGTGAACCTTATGCCTCCCCTTCTCCTGCAGGGTACCCTACACAAAACCAAACCCAGCAGTAAGGTATCAAATATCAATCACCCTTCATAAATTGCAGTAACTAACACAGTTTAATTTGTTGAAATTGACAGTGGAGAGAGTAGGGGACCCTGCCATTTAATTACAAGAAATAGATCTAGAGAAGTGGCCTAGTAGTAAAAGGCAGAAAGAGATGAAGAGTTTGGCTCATCTTGGGACTTTGATATTTATTCTGAGAAACATGAAACAACTGGTCTTTTTTTATGTATTAGGCTAATATGGCATTGGTGTCTGAGACTATAAAATTCATGAAATATATAAGTTGACAATTCAGTCCCGGAAAGACCAATTTACACACTTTAACCCATGAAAATTGTGCGACCAACACTACTTAATACCTTAAACAGACAAAAAGACTACAATGTAATAATTTCATGACTAAATTTTCAAGTACTGAATCGTTAACTCGTGTATCTTTCAGGGATCAATCTGCGTACCTTCTGTAGGAGACGGGGACAATTCCGGCTCGGTATTGAGCAATGCGAAGGAAGACAGGCTGAGAGAGATCAAAATGGTGTTGAGGAGGGTTACACCATCCCCCATTATTGTTGGGCAAGGCGTTATTTGGAGGGCAGAAGTTTGTGGCTGTGACCACTATGGAGCCAGGCAAGCACCACCTCCTATCATTCACACACCTTATTTCATAACATGAGCCACAACTCAGCCCATTGTTGAACAAAGCTGTGCTAAGAGCTGCAGTATTGGTTCCATACCCCTGGCTGTACAGATTCCCATACCCACAAGCTCCACCTGCACAAAAACCAAAAAATTAGCCCAATTTCAACCATAGTCAAAACCCCATTTTGATCCTTAAAGTAGAAGATGAACTTCATTTTGGTCCCTAAACTATTTTTCGTTCTGTTAAACTTTCCCCGCTTGTTTCACTATTAGTCCCCATCGTGATTCTGTTTGGTTTCTGGTGTTATCTTTGAGTTGGAAACTTGACTTAAATGACTTCTCTTTCGTATGTGTCTTGATAAACGAGTTAGTAGAAGAATAAAGAAATATCTTCTTTCATACAAAAAAATCAATTACAAATTTATCTTCAATTTGTAATTTTTTCTCTCTCTTTCAGATGTACAAGTAAGAGATAACGACAAATTGTTACATAGTTACATACCCATTGTGCCTGAAGCATCACCTCCTCCATAGAAGGTGGCATGAGCATTAATCCAGCCTCCTCCTCCACCATAGCCATGAACAGAGGAGACAAAGCCAATCAAGAGCAAACCAATGAGAGCCATTTTCCTAAACATATAACACATGAACACTTAATTATAAGCATGAGCCAAATGTGATAATATTAATATATATACACTTGTTAAAATGAGACTGAAGAAGAAGAAGAAGAAGAAAAAGAAGGAAAAAAAAAGGGAATTACTTTATGAATGTCATGATGGATGGATGTTGATGAAGTGTGGAAAGGAGGAAGAGAATGTGAGTGAAGAAAAGTGAAGGAGGGTGGTACCAAATTTATAGAGAGGATTGAATGTTGAATGTTTAATGATGAATAGTACCACGGTTACAACAAATTCACAAGTTACAATCATAACTAATTAAACGCCTTTAATAACTACTGTTGGGACTAAATGGTTATACATTAAATGTTAACAGTGGAAAATTGGAAAAAGAGAAGCCATTTTTTCTTGGGGTAGAAAGCGCGTTGGGTTTTGTAGCTTTCCAAGATGGAAAATCTGCAGAATCCAAGTGGGGTATCCTTGTTTCCATCTCTCCATGGATTAACATAAACAAGCTTCCAAACGCACATGTAACTATGTAATATATTGTAATATGCTTGATGCATCAAAAATTGTTTGAGTAAATTAATTAATGAATGAGTTTTTAGCCTTTGCTCCTCTGCTGAACAGCTTTACATCACAAATGTTCTTACAACAGAGGTTCTTACGGGATTTGAATCTTCTGCATTGTGTTCTCTGTATTTTTTTTACATTTTAGAGAAATATAAGAAGAGGTAATGAGAAAAAGTGTGGATCCCAAATATTTATTATTTTGTGGGCCTCATACTTTCTTTGTCTCTCTAAAATACATAGAAAATATAGAGAATAAGAATGTAGAGGATCCACTTCATCCTCCTCCTCCTCCGAGTTTTTAAGACAATAGATGTTTTAAATTAATCACGTAAAGATAAAATTATAAGATTAAAAAGTATAATTATAATCAATTTAATCATTTTGTTAAATTTATTAACTATAATTAAATGACAATTTAATGAGGTTCTAAATTTTGTTGATATTATACTTAACAATTGGTGTTGAAAAATTATATTTATCATTTAATTTTCATTAATATCTTAATAAAAGAATTAAATTTATTGTAATTGTATTTTTTACGTACTAAATCTTATAACTTTATTTTTTTAGAATCAAATTGGGAAATATAATTTATCATTTTTTAAAAGTCTAAATAATTAATTTACTTAAATTATTATTATTGCTGCATCAACTCATTTTTATTAGACCAAATGTTATACCAATTAATAAGAATATAACTCTATTTTTTTTTTATAATGGTTAACTAAAATCTTACATTTTTTCTATTCATTGTAGAATAAACATCCAAATATCATAGTTCAATTATGAGCCTTTATAAGAGACTTGCTGCTACATGTAATGTAATTAAGCTAAGAACTATCATAATTCATTTTTAGATGAGAGCACTAAACATTACATTAATTTTTAATTTCATTTATTGTTAATTTTGTCCCCCAAAATTTTATATTTTGATCTATTATATCTTTAACTAACTTTTTTTAAAAATTAACGAATGGCTCCATTATTTTTTTTTCAATTCTGAGTTTGAATTTTAGAATTTTTTTTATACCAATTTAATATTATATGAGTCACGTCATGTCATTAATATTTAACTAATTAATTTGAGTTAAGATTTGAATAAATTAATAATTTAGTATTAAAGATGATAAATTTTTCAAATTAATCAATGAAAGATAAAATTACTAAAATTCGATCCCTAAAAAATATAATTATAATTAATATAGTCATTTTTGTTAATGTAGGATTTCAGATCCCGAGACCCGATTCAAGAACCGAAACCCAAACCATAATTATAAATTCAAGCAAGTATTAAAAACACATTATTGAATTTATTAACTTGGACGTTATTGCAAATATTTTAGATCTTGCTAGTGCATCTGCTCCACCAAGACTGATCTCCAAATGTTGATCTCCTCATTACGAACTTCACCAAACAGTGAGACTCTATCTACTAGAGGCAGAACCATATTTCCACGAATGATCGTAGAAGAACAACTTTAAGAGAGACATCATATATTACTATATGAATTTTCTCAATATGAGAGCACTCTCTCTAACACATAGAATCAACTAACTACTTGAATGATTGGGAAACACTTCTATTTACAGGAGAATGGTAGCGCTCCCCCAGGACTAAACTATTTGATGTGAAATTTATGTAAAATAACTTACATTCTAATAGATCAACTCATAATTTAATTGGACTCTCACATAAGTGAATATTTAACCCACAAAATCTAACGGTTAAAAATATTAACTAAAATTTAATGACAAATCTAATCTAATAAAGTTCTAAATTTTGACGAGATGTATATACTTATAGTATAATATACAGATTTCTGTTTCTAATAACGAGTCCCCACATCCTTGTGCTTGTTATGTTCATGGTTGAGAATCACTGAATCAGACGTAAGACCCCAGAGAGACAGACAGACAAAAGAAGCTCGACACACACGTGTTGAGAGGTAAAACCCTTTTTAATGTTTTTACTTTTAACAGCCATTCATGCCAACATCAACAGAAAATCGGATCGAGGATCATAAGATTTTAGTTTTTTTTAAATAATATATATGTAAAACATTAATTTTTTTAGTAATATTAAAGAAATCCCTATTATTTGATTCCTAAGTTTACACTACTATGTTAACTAATCAGTCCTTGAATTATTACAATTGTTAATGATTTGGTCCTTTGGTCAAATTTAAGGACCAAAAGGTAACAATTTAGGGACCAAATAGTATAAATTTAATACAAATTCAGGGACCAAAAAGTATAAATTTAATTAAAATTCAGGGACCAAATAGTATTAATTTAGTATAAATTTAGGGACCAAAAAGTATAAAATTAGTTTAAATTTAGGGACCAAATAGTTGATAATTAAAATATTTTAGGGACTAACCAAGCTTGGTTGGTCTAGTGGTTAGCTCACTAGGTCGCTTAAGCAAGTGTTAGGGATTCGATTCCTGCCTTGTGCATGCAACAACCAATTGGCCAGCGTCAAACCCTTAAATGAAGCTCAGATTCGCGGAGGATTAGTCCTTAGCCCACGGGCTGAGGGATACCTTGGGCAACAAAAAAATATATTTTAGAGACCAAATCTTATATTTTGATTATTCAAGGAATGATTAGTTGACTTGGTGTAAATTCAGGGACCTATGTTTTCTCTAAATAAAAATGTCAAAATGCTAAGAAAAAGAAAGAAATTCAAAATCTCACCAAGATCTCCAAGATCTTGCGATCTTACGATCCTACCCAAAAAATTGCGATCCCATTACGATCTCAGTCATTTCTGATCCTATGTGCGATTTAACAAGGTGGACCTTCTCAAGATCTCGATCTTACACGATCGTACAATCTAAGATCTCGATCTTAATTACCACTGTACGGGTACTTGTATGAGTACGGGTGCGAGTACGGGGTATGTTAATTTTGAAAACTATAGGATACGGATACGAAAATATTTATTTAAATAAAAAGTTATAAAATATAAATTTATATGTTTTTTCTTACAAAAATATGAATGTTTTGTTTATTAATCTAAAAAGAATAAAGTTTTAATATAACAAAACTAAAATAAGATAAACATATAGTGATATTTTATAGTATTTTAAAAGTACCCAAGAATATTTATAAAATATGGGTACGGGTACGTACCCCGTACGAATTCGGTGTCATTTTTGAAATATTTATGCAACATAGCATACATACCCAGAAATATTTTTTCGACACTTAAGTCAGTAAAGTAATAAAAGTAAGAGAGTATGTATGAAAGAGAGAGAGAGAGAGAGTGAATGTAAGAGAAGGAAGGAGTAGAATATATGAATTTATATAAAGGACTCAAGTTAATTATAAGTTATATAACCATTCGATTTTGTAGGAGGAAAGTTAGAATCAATCAGAGTAGAGCTGTCAAAACGAGCCAGGCCCGGTGGGCTGGCTCGTTTAATTCACCAAAATTGGCGAGCCGGGTTGAGAAAACCTGGCTCGCCAAAAATTTTAGCTCGAGTGGGTTGGCTCACTTAACTCGCGGCTCGTGGTGGGCTAGCTCGAGTGAGCTGGTGAATTAGTGAGCCAACCCTCCTTTTTTAAAAAAAAATATAAAATTATAAAATTAATAATTATAACCCTAAAATATCTTCCAGGCTCTTCACTTCTTCCTCATTTTCAGTTTAGATTTCATAATTCACTTTCGTCTTTCAAAGTTCTTTTCTTTTCCCAAGTCCCAACCCTAATTTCTTCTCATTTCTTCACCCAACCAGCCAACCCTAATCTCAATGGTCGTCGTTCCAACGTCCTTCCAGACAAAAAACGAGCGGTGGTGTTGAGTGTTATTATTTGTGAGTTGTTTTATTGATATTTTTAATTTAAAAAAAATTGAAAAAATTAAAAAAAATTGAAAAAACGGAAAAAAAAAAATTTTGAAAGTTGGTGGGTTAGGTGAGCCAACCCGGCTCACCAACTTGGTGAGTCGAGTTGGCAAAACCTGGCTCGCCTGGGGTCTCTGGCTCGCTTGAGCCAGCTCACGTGAGCCGCGGCTCGCGACGAGCCAGCTCGAGTGAGCCGAATTGGCTCACTTTTACGATTCTAATTCAGAGGCATTTGTTAAACTGGAGAAGTGTGTATATCCTTAAAGGGTTTGAGAGATCACCCTTACATATATAGTTGGATATTGTTTAATTAATGAGTAGTATCTCTTGTCTATTCCTTTAAATTATATAAATAAAAATTAATTTCATGATAAGATTTTAAAGATGGTATAGTTCTTTTATTCTATACTTAACGTAATTATATTTTCAAACTTTAAACTTAAAACTCTTAAATTAAGTTGGATCAATCTCCAATCAATTGATCCACACACTTGGTATTAGTAAATTCAAATTTTTATTGAAAGAGAAGTACACTTCTAAATCTAAAAAATATTTGTGAAAAATAAAAGAAATTGTGAGTGTGAAGAGCATCGGAAGAAACATTATAGTCCATTCGAATGTGAAGGATGTGGGACAGAGCTATTCTCATGAATGGTCGCCATGCAACTCAAAACAATGTCCTATTTCACTGTTCATGACATTTACCAAAAGTACACTCAAAACACCTTTAATCCACCCACGCACATGCCTCATGACGTCTCACTCCATTGAAATTTCTTCACCTCTATTATTATTATTATTTTTATTTTTATTATGTAAATATTATCACAATTCAACCGTTTAATATCGTTTAAATAAAATTTAAAAACTATATATATAATTATTTTTATGAATACAGATTAATCAATGCATTTCCTAAAGAATAGGCAGGAACTGAAATGAACAATAAAGGTCAAAATATAAATTTGATCCCATATTTTTTCTCAGTTCCAGTTTGGTCCCGTATATTTTTCTGCTACAGATTTAGTCCCATATATTTGGGTCAGGTCACAATTTAGTCTCATATCTTTTTCTATTTGTTACAAATTTGGTTTCATATCTTAATTTAGGTCAAGTACGGAATCGGTCTCATATATTTAGGTCAAATGGAAGTAACAGTGAAACCTTTTGCAAATATATAAAATTAATTCTTCAACTTGATCAAAAAATATGATATCAAATTGAAATTTTTTGTAAAAATATGAGACCAAAAGTACAATAAAAAAATATATAAGATCAAAATGAGAATTTAACAACAAATACGCGAGACTAAATTTACATTTTGACAAAAAATATACCACTACAAAGAAAATCACTTATTTTAAATAACTATTAATAATTTACGTATTTACTAAAATGGAAATTAAGGAAAGTGTGAGGAAAATGCATGGTGGGAGGTGCATTTATCAACCCCACCAAGCTCAATAAGCCATGTGTTGGTGCATTCATTGAGTTTTCTCTCTGAAAATGCAATATCTTTCACCCAGCTGGATTTTGATTATTTGTCTACGATATATACACTATTCATACGTACACATATCAAATTAATTAGATATCATGTTAATTAAGAGCTATGTTGCACGAATACTTTAAAAATAGTGTCATGCTCGTACCGAATACGTATTTGTATCCGTATTTTATAAATACTCTTGGATACTTTTAAAATATTATAAAATATAAATCATTATATTTTTTATAAAATATCACTATATTTTTATCTTATTTTATTTTTGTTATATTAAAAATTTAATCTTTTTAGATTGATAAACAAAATATTCATATTTTTATAAGAAAAAGCATATAAATTTATATTTTATAACATTTTATTTAAATAAATATTGCCGTACCCGTATCCTATAATTTTCAAAATTAACGTATCCCGAACTCACATCTGTACTCGTGCAAATACCCGTACCCGTTCTAATGCAAGCTAGATTAACATTGATATATATGATCATAATTAAGTGTATATATAAAATCATGAATCTTTTCTTGATAAGATTAGATCTGCATTGAAAACGATAAATTTTGATTTGAATTTTGAAGTGTTTTCTAGCTATGTGCAAGTGATAATAAACCGTGATTCTCGGAATTAGTGTTCCAATCATGTTAATTAATCTTCACTTATTATATCAATCTCACTCACTCCTACGTACGTGAACTAATTAATAAGTATTCCCCAAACTCCAAAACTACCCTCATTAATATAACTCACAAACCTTTTGCAGGCTGCCTAACACCTTTTATTATTATTAATTCTATTCAGTTTTAAAACTAACAATGATAACTAATAATATACATAATTAATAAGCATGTATTGATGACTAATATATATATTATTTTTCCAGTTATTGTCCGAATCAAGCATATGTTTGTTGACAATTTTTTTTACATTTCATGTGATGACATCCTCAAGTCATAATTTAAGTGTTTCCGTTAGTGTGCGTGATGTGGTGGATGCTTAGATGTTAGGGATTGAAGCTGTTGTGTATGTTTTCTTTATCGTTTTTTATATAAAAAAATAGGTAGGTCAAAACTATATATGTTTCCGATTAGTATAGGTCTTTTATTATATATATACATTAAAATATAATATTAAAACGATCAAAGTGTAATTTTGGTTCTTTATCTTCATAGTACGTTACAATTTAGTCTTTCATCTTCTTTTTGTTGCAATTTTGGTCTTCTAAGTTTTTTCAAAAGTTTCACTTTTTGGTTTCAATGACTAAATGTGACTATTTCTCTCTTATTTTAAGTTCGAATGTGAAAAGTCCTGAGCATCATGTTGATTATGACGAGTTATTTCTTAATCTAATTGAAATCGTCAGCAAATAAAATCAAATTGAGCTCCAAAAATGGATCATTCGTTTCATAATCTATCTTCAAACAAGCGAAGTTAGTCATATCTCTCTAGTTTCAAGTCCGATTGCAACGAGTTCGGAGCTGCGAATCACTCTTTACGAGTCATTTTTCAATCTGCCCGCCCAATTGGGGTCATCAACAAATAAAGTTAAATTGGGCCCAAAAGTGGTTCTAGAACCAAAAAGTAAACTTTTATAGAAAACAACTTTTGGGTTCTATTTGACCTCATTTTTTTTTGGTTTCCCAAGGTATCCCCCAGCTCGACAAGCCAAGGACTAATCTTACGCGGATCGGTGCTCCATTTAAGGGTCTTCCGCTGGTCAATTGGTTGCTATATTTGACCTCATTTGTTGATGGTCTCAACTAGATAAGAAAAGAACTCATCAAGAGTAACTTCTAGCTCCTAACTAATCACAATTAACAAACATACTTGAAACGAGAGAGATATGACTAACTTTGTTTGTTTAACTGTAAAACAAGCAACCCATTTCTGAAACCCAATTTGATCTTGTTTGTTAGCGACCCTAACTGAACAAAGAAATGATTTTTTTCAAAGTAACATGTAACTCGAGACTCGTCGCATTCAAATTTGAAATGAGAGCGAGGTATGACCACATTCAGTTATTGATATTTGAGACTAAAAAGTGAAACTTTTGAGAAACTTAAAAGACTAAAATTATAACAAAAAATATAAATGACTAAATTATAACCTAACCCAAAGGTAAGACATCGACCAAAATTACACTTTTGCCTGGTAAAATTAAATGTGTGTGGTTCATACACTTTGTATCTATTTAACAGCATTTTCCTTCCATGGGAATTTCAATTGACACCGTAACAAAAAGGCATATTTAATGAACATAACATAAGGAAAAAACAACAAACATATATGTTCCTTCCTCGATCTTTCTTTCTTTCTTCCTAAAATCAAAACTTTTTCTTAATAGCAATTTCTTGCTTTGTCTACACTCTATAAAACTTTGTTGGGAGAAGCATCTTATTAGAGTGTTTCAAATATAATTATCTCCAATAAAATATATTAATAGAAAAACCAAAAAAAAAAAAAAGCAATGAGGTAAATCTTTACTAGCTACTAGTGTAGAAAACATAAACCATATATATTCTTGAGAGAAAGAAAATAAGAATTAAAGACAGGTCGATCCTTTTTTTTTTCAGCAAAAATACAACATTTTAACAGTTCATAAAATGTTGAAAGTATTGTGTTTAGAGAATTAACTTTATATTCTCCTTCTTATTAAGGCAAAGTCATTATCCTCTTAACTTAACAAACAAATTATTGAGGAGATGTAATTTTTTATGGGAAAAATTTTTAAAAAAATGAAGAGATTTCTTTAATTATTTGTTTAAAACGTGGATGAACAAATAATATATATGTAGCGTTTTAGGCATTGAAAGCGATATGTGAGTGGGGGAATCCTTGAAGGATATAGCAGCTGCACATAATTTTGTTTTTGAAATTTTGTAATGGGTTCGTATATATATATAATTAATAATTATTTACAACCTGAAGAGAAACAAAGATCGCAAATAGAGGAAAGGGTTTCAAATCCAAGAATCAGATATCTTGTCAGATTTTCTATGTTGTCCATCCCCTCACATTTTCGGCTAAGCCAAATTTTATTATATTTTTAGCACATTTTTGGATATCTCATTCTCATATCATGTAAATGTTTAAGGAAACAATTTGATATCTTTTTATTAATCAATAATGAGGATTTATATATATATATATATAGATTAAATAGTAGATCATACTTATGCTATCTTTTTAAGGGTAAATTACACATAAGGGCCATGTGGTTTGACCCATTTTCAGATATGGTCCTTGTGGTTTAAAAAGTTTCAAATTGGGGTCTGTGATTTGCTCCGCTAACAAAAAGGGTCCTGAGGTATATTTCCCTCTAAAATTAGACGGAAATCTTGGATAAAATACTATTTTAAGACCCTAACTATTAATTTTTATGCGTTTGACTCCCTATTTCTTACAATTTCATCCCAAGGACTAAAAAGTTATTAAAAAATTACAGAAAGATTATTAAAGTTCTGTAAAATCAAAATCTTCCCTTTTTCATAGGGTTTCTTTCAACTAAGTCCTTGATTAATTATAGATTAGACCTTAACTATTAATCTTTCAACCTAGGTTTTTAAAAAATTCCACCGTTAGTCATCACTTTTTCCCATCCATATTTTCGTCAAAAAAGGGAATGAATTAACTTTAATCTCCTAAAAACTTTATTTTTTTTTTACATTAAAGTCCTTTTTTCAATAATAAAATTAAAATATAAGAAATAATAAATGAATTGGGGATTTTAATCAGTTTCCCCAAAAAAAGAATAACTTCTTCACAGTTCCAGACGCATAGTTTCTTCTTCTTCTTCTTCAAACCTCCTTGAAAAACCACCACCGTTGGCCCAAACTCAAAGCAAAAAAACGCAAACCCACGTTCGGCGAAAAAACACACCGCCGAAAGCCTCAGAGAACGCCGATCCTTTGTTCGGAAAATTGTTAGTGTTTAGGTAGTCGTTTTGTGTTTGGGTACTGCGTTTAGCGGTCCTTGTTTGTTTTTTTTTGGTTTTCTTGTGCTGGTAAAATGATAATTTACTATGCCTCTTTGATGCTAAGGGGTTTGGTGACTTCCTCAATATTAGACAGATCTGTGTAACCAAGTTCGAGAAGAAGCTCATGGAAGTAAGTAAAGAACTAGGCACAATCTTGAGATTATCAAACACAAGAAACATACACCCTTTCTGTTTTACAAAAATCCCACCTCTAATTGTTCTGAACAAGCATTCCATGAAATCATTCTCTCTCACCATTAATTTCCCACACGAGCATCTTGTATCCTTGAAATGGCTCAATTCACTGCATTGATCGCACGCGTAATGAATCGCTGGATCGGTATCGTCTCGTAGCCTAGAATAGAGCAATTCGCAGAGGTTTCGGCTGCGATGACTTGGTTTTTCTTCTTGTCAACAAAGATGAGAGCAATTGTACGTGCCTAATGTTTTCCATGAAATCAAGGACTAGGTTGAAAGAAATTTGATGAAAAAGGGAAGATTTTGATTTTACAGAAATTTAATAATCTTTCTGTAATTCTTTTAATAACTTTCTAGTCCTTAGGATGAAATGGTAAGAAATAAGTAGTGAAACGTATAAAAATTAATAGTTAGGGTCTTAAAATAGTATTTTGGCCAGGATTTCCATCAATTTTTGGACGAAAATATACCTCAGGACCCTATTTGTTAACAAAGCAAACCACAGACCCCAATTCGAAACTTTTTAAACCACAGGGATCCTATCTGGAAATGGGCCAAACCACAGAGCCTTTATGTGTAATTTACCCAATTTTTTATATCGATCTTTGTTGTCAACTTTTTTACGGGATACATCTTTTGTATAATAATTAATTATAAAATAAGAAATATAGAAAATTTAAGAATTTATATGCTATTTTTAAATTGATAAACTTAGTAACAAAGGCATATATATATGCATATAAAATATTTCATCTAAATATATATTCTCATTAAACAATATAGTTATTATATTGTTTTAAATTTTGCCATATAAGTTTATACACTATACCAAATATGAAATGTATATGCATTCTGTGGCTAGCCGTTTACCATTAAGTGGAAGATCCGTAACAAAAAGATTGATCACTGTTCCCGACGGTAGATACCTTTGATTTATACCAAAAATATATGAAATACATATATGTATGATTTATATTAAATCAAATTTTATACAAACTCACATGAAAAACAATTTTAGTGGTATAAACATGTGTTACTATATATGTGGCTCTCTTTTATAAGTCTTACATTGAATGGTCTATAATATTCAGTAAAGTATATATATAATATTTTATAACTTACACCTAAGAGGATGGAAACAAGCCTTTGCAAGAAAAAATAATATCTACTTAAGTAGTAAAATGCATAGTTATCAAAACCGGACCGGACCGGCCGGTTGAACCGGTCATTAGGCCGGTCCGAGTCGGTTTAATAACCGGCCAAGCAGAGAACCGGCATGAACCGGAGTCAAACCGGTTGAACCGGTCCTGGTTTATTTTTTTTCTTNACCCCGGTTGAACCCCGGTTGAACCATTGAACCTTGAACCCCTCCTTCGGCCGGTTCAATGGCCGGTCCGGTTTTAATAACCTTGGTAAAATGTGTTCAAGAGAAGGTAATTTTCACTTGAAAGAAGTGAAAGATATGAAAGAAAGACATATTTCGCATAAGAAGTGACATCTATCAAAGAAGGAGATACCTTCCACCCTAAAGTGACATCTTGTAAGAAGAACTTAAGAAGCTACTTAGCTACTACATATAAGAGAACACATGTCTCCACTTGAAAAGTAGATGATGCTTAAGAGAAGGCACCTCCTACTTAAGTGGAATGTGTTAAGAGAAGGAACCTCCTACTTAAGAAGTGTGAGAGGGTTTTAAGATGTCCAGTTAATCTATCCCTTGGACTGTAAACTAAAATGTCTTACTCTCCTCTCATAAAGAAAAGTCTGACGGGGGCATCCCCACTGTCTTAGTCAATGCATTTGTTAATTAATATGAAGATGTCATATATGTTGAGGCCACTTTGACACAATAAAAGGACTAGAATAAGCATATGATTTATTCATTTAAGCATTTGAAAGAATGAGAAAGTGACATGTATTGTAATGCACAAAAGGTTATATTTGCTTATTATAGTTTATACGGTTGCGTTTCGTTCACTAGCTTTTCTTTTTTAGAATATAGTGATAAATATTGGGATCAAGGTGAAATACAAACCAAATGAAAGAATGTCAATTTTTATTATTTCTCGCTCTCAGCAAAGGAGGAAGCCAATCTGCAAACGCCTAGGCCGCTGCTGCTCAGCAGCGGTGGCCCCTCCGTTTCTCTTTCCAATAGGTACGTTTTTTTTATCCTCCTCCACTAGGGAGGTCTTTTCTTCCATTGGGGAAGACTTCTTCTTCCACTAGGGAAGATTTTACCTCTTCCATTAGGGAAGAGTTTTTATTTTCTGCTCTCTTTTGGAAAATGTCTCAGATCTATGATGGAGTTCAACTTTGAAGAGGGAAACGGGTCAAGAAGATGGATCTTTCATAGAGGGTTGAGGAGTGTGTTGCCTCTCGGTTTATCTTCCACGTTTTCCTTATCTTTTTTAGATTTGATTGTATAGGAGATCTGAATCTTATTTTCTATCTTACGTGTGTTGCTTAGGATTTTCTTTTCTTCTCCTGTACTATTATTATCTGTTATTATCTGTTTTGTAGAGCGTAGGACTACGTTTAATTTGTTAGATCTATGTCCTACTTGTCTCTCAGTTGTACATGGCATTGTGCCATTTTCCTCATCAATGGAAATTTCCTTGCTCACCAAAAAAAAAAATTATTATTTAATTCAAATTAATGGTCTATTTTTCAATTATATTTCTCTATGTTTAGAGCTATTTAATTTTATTTATCTACATTAAGTGTATTTATTTCTTTCATTTATACTTTATGTAATAATTTTCATTGTTGATGGAGTAATCCCCTTAAGTTCACCATAAATATGGATTCCTAAACCTTGTTTTTCGTCACCTGAAGCAAACTTTGTTTTGGTTCTATAATTTTTTCTTATGTCTGAATTTGGTCTCATAATATTTTTGTTCACTTTGGGTCCCATATTTTTTGTTCAGTTTGTATATTTGGTCCCGTGTTACAATTTTAGTCTCATATCTTTGGGTTAGTTTGTAGAATTGGTCTCCTATCTTTTGGTCAGGTTGTAGTATTGGTCCCATATCTTTGGATTAGGTGGAGAATTAGTCTCATATCTTTAGGTCAGGTGGAACTGAAGGTATAACTTTTTGCAAAAATGTGAGACCAATTTTACGACCTGACCAAAAGATATAAGACCAAAAGTGATAAGAGAAAATCTTCAACCTGAGCAAAAAATATAAGACCAAAAGTACAACAAAAGAAGTTATGAAACCAAATTAAAACCTTATGCAAAATTATGGGACTAAAAGTGCACTTTGACCTAAAAATTAAGACTAGAAGAACTCATATTCTAGTTCATAGTTGTTAGAATCCTACGATTCGATTCGATTCGGCATCAAAACAATACGTATCCTTGGCCAAATCGTTTCATGTCCTGAATCGATACGATTTTAGTTGGAATCGTACGATTCGTGCCGGAATCGTGAATCGAACGATTCTGGCGATTAGTGAGAAAAAAAAATTGAAGAAAAAAATTGATTGGGTATGTGCTTGAGACAATAATTCCTATAATTAAGCTAGACAAATCATCTATAATTATGCTAGGCAATAATTCCTATAATTAAGCTAGACAAAATCCTCTACAAATCTACAATTAGCTAAAACAAATCAGTATAATTATTCCAATAATCATTGATATAACATACTTCAGACTATTATTCAGTATATTCCTAAATCCTACGATTCGATTCGATTTACGATTTACGATTTAAAAATTAGTTCAACGATTTACGATTCGAATCCCGATATGACAACTATGTTTTAGTTATTAGAGTAGTTTAAGTGTTCTTTTTATTTAGCCAAAGTAATTTAAGTGTTTTTGATTTTGTAATCTATGACAATGGTCAGTTGTATGTTTGGGTTTCAAAACAGGCCGACTCGCCCAAGTCCTTCATGGGCCACTTTTTAAATGGGGCGGGACGATCTGGCCTGTTTATAGATGAGTCTAATTTAGATGTCTAAACCTGCCTGTGTTGGCCCGCGAGCCAACACTTATATATATATTTAAATTTTTTTAAATTAAAATGTATTAAAATAACAATAATATTAAAAAACAAATAGAAATACAATCTGATAAACTAGAAAATGGGCTGCACTTACCTAGTTCACTGGATGTGGGCTGCTAGAGCAAATGATCGATCAAGTATCTGCAAGAGCTTCATAGGGGGGCCCTGCGAAGAGTACTCCGACGCTCAAGTTAGTAAGAGAGAGATATGAGAGTAAGAGAGTTCTGAGATGCAAAGAGTAGCTAACCTTAAACTGTTGAGTTGAACTCTATTTATAGAGCAGGGGGAGAGAAGTGGTCAGCGCGCGGGGCGGACCACGTAGCCAGACACGATCTCCACCAGCGGAGATGATGGAGACCGAGATTTGCGGAGCAAGGCAATCGTGGGTGATTGCGTGTCGTCTCGCTTGGCGGGCGCCAGGAAACTGGAGATCGTGGGTGTGACGGAGATCGTGACCCACGATCTCCCTCAGCAAAGTTTGCGGGACAAGGCAGTCGTGGGTGACTGCGTGTCATTATGGAGGCGCGCGCCATGTCTTGGATGGATCACGGCCGCCCCTAACTGTGCAGAGGGCACTTG
>QANZ01002854.1:0-15472 GCA_003254925.1 Chamaecrista fasciculata
CATGTTAAACTAAACCAATGCTAACTCATCCGGATAAGGCAAAAGTACTTTTTGTAAAAAAAAGCTTTGCATCAATTCTTTATTTTTTATCTTCAAAGTTCAAAGTTTGTTTAGTGTTAATTTTATCTATAAAGGTTTGCATTTTAATTGATTTTATCTTTTATTCTTACTTCATCCAACAATTACAACAAATTTCACACGATATATAATATAAAATTATTAAAAAAAACTCAAATTTTAACTCATACTAAAATTTAGATAGAATCTATCGTTGATTTTTAAATGAAGATAAATAAAGAATAAAATCTTTTAAAATATAAAACTTTAAAGACGAAACAAAAAAATTGATGTAAAATTAAGAGATAAATAATGTACTTTTGCCAATAGATAAAATTTGCTTATTTTATCCTTTTTCTTCTTTCTTGCTTCTTCCCAACTCTCTCCAAGCGAAACTTCTCAAAAGCCCTCTCTCTATTCTTTCTCTTTTTGGGACTAAAATGAAAAAAATGTAAAAGTTTGAAGATGAAAATAGAGTAAAAATAATTTTAGGACTAAAACGAAACTTATCTTATAGTTTGAGGACCAAAATAACTATTTGACAAAAATGAAAAAGATAACCTGTTCCGTCCATAAAAAAGATAAAATTTGCTTGTTTTATCAAAAGAACCCCCTCTTCTTTTTATTCTTTCTTGCTTCTTCCCCACTCTCTCTCTTCTTTCTCTCTCTTCGAAACTTCTCCACAACCTTCCTTTCGTTCAGTCTCATCTTTTTCCCAACGTTTTTCAGACCCACGTAACTCCAAAACCCAACAAAACAATAATAATAATATTAATAATTAAAACCAACAAAACTATTCATTATTTCATTCTCCCCAACCGCGTACAAACGACACGCTTCCCAGATGAATCTTAAATCTACGAACTATATTTTATATATTTTTTCATCGCATAAAATTTTTATCTTTTATTATTCTCCTCCCCCCCACCATAAAAAAAAATAAAGACTAAATTGCACTTTTGGACCCATAATTTTTACTAAAGTTTTAATTTGGTTCTATAATTTTTTTTGTTGCACTTTTAGTCTATATCTTTTGCTCAAGTTACATATTTGGTCTCATATCTTTGGGCCAGGTTACAGAAATAGTCTCGTATCTTTTGATCAAGTTGCAGAATTGGTCGTATATTTTTGAATCAGGTGGAACTACAAATTTGCGCTGGACCTTTTTATAAAAGATATGAGACTAATTTTGTAACCTAATCAAAAGATATGAGACCAAAAGTGATATAAGACTAAATCTAAAACTTGAGTAAAAGGTATAGTATCAAAAGTGGTCGAGCTCGGGTTCGTATCCCGCCTTGTATATGCAACAACCAATTGGCCAGCGACAGACCCTTAAATTGAGCATCGATTTGCGGAGGATTAGTCCTTGGCCTGTCGGGCTGGGGGATACCTTGGGAAACCAAAAAAATTAGTTGAGCTCACTAGGTCGTTTAAGTAGGGTCGGAGGTTCGAATCTTGCCGTGTGTATGCAGCAATCAATTGACCAGTGACAAACCCTTAAATGGAGCACCGATCCATGGAGGATTAGTCCCTTGCTTGTCGGGTTGGGGGATACCTTAGGAAACAAAAAAAAAAGTGCAACAAAAAATTAATGGGATGAAATTGAGATGTGAGAAAATGTTATGGGATCAAAAGTGCAGTTTGACTGAAAAATAAAAAAAATCCCAAAACGAGTAATTCCTATTTCTTTCTTTTGTTCATCATCGTCCTAGTCACCGTCAAACCCCTCCAACCACCGCGTTCACATTAGCGCACACGCTTCCTTTCAATTTCTTTCTTTTTTCTCTGTTTCTCTATAAATCCCGTTTCGCTTCTCTCTTTTCTCCTCACACCCATTTCTTCAGCGTTCACACCTTCCATTCACACAAATCTGCTGTTTCATTTCCACCTTCAAATATTTTCACACTTCTTCTTTGAATGGAGATTACCCAGGTCCCATTCCTTACTCAGGAAGATTATTCACACTTCTATAACAACTTGTTCCCCGAGATGGATTCCAATTTCAACTTCAATGTCAACAATGCAAGAAAGCGTGATAGAAATGAAGATCATGATGATGGCATTGAAGATTTGAAGAAGCCGAAGAGGAGTAACAATACTAATAACAATAATGGGTTGAGGGATATTTTCACCTCGTTGATTTTGCTTGACGAAGAAGAGAAGCAAGAAGAAGAGAAAAGGGTCGTTGAATCTCAACACGACAAGGCGATTCTCGATACCAACTACAAGCAACAACCTCAAGCCATGAACGAATACTTCGTAGACGAGTTCGAGCTTAATCGAACCAAAAGGGCTCGTCGCTCTGCTACTTGTTCTGCTTCTGCTTCCGTTTTCGCTTGTAATTCTGCTTCAGATAATGTGGGTTCTGAGATTTCGCCGGCGCCGGCGATGGGTCACCGGAGATTGTGGGTGAAGGACCGGTCGAAGGATTGGTGGGACCGTTGTAACCACCCGGATTTCCCGGAGGACGAGTTCCGGCGATCTTTCCGGATGAGCAAATCGACGTTTGATATGATCTGCGAGGAGTTAGATTCAGTGGTTATGAAGAAAAACACGATGCTTCGTGATGCAATTCCTGTGAGACAACGTGTTGCTGTTTGTATTTGGAGATTAGCTACAGGAGATCCTCTTCGTCTTGTGTCTAAGAGATTTGGATTGGGGATTTCAACATGTCATAAGCTTGTTCTTGAGGTGTGTTCTGCAATTAGAACGGTTTTAATGCCTAAGTTTCTATGCTGGCCTGATGAACAAAAGATGAAGATGATCAAGGAGGAGTATGAGATTGTGTCTGGGATTCCAAATGTTGGTGGCTCAATGTACACAACACATATTCCTATAATAGCACCAAAGATAAGTGTGGCTGCTTACTTCAATAAGCGACATACAGAGAGGAATCAAAAGACTTCATACTCAATTACAGTTCAAGGTGTGGTTGATCCAAAAGGGGTTTTCACTGATGTGTGTATTGGGTGGCCTGGTTCAATGCCTGATGATCAAGTTTTGGAGAAATCTGCTTTGTATCAGAGAGGGAATAATGGGCTTCTTAAGGATTCTTGGATTGTTGGGAATTCAGGGTACCCTTTAATGGATTGGGTCTTGGTGCCCTACACTCATCAGAATGTGACTTGGACTCAGCATGCTTTTAATGAGAAGATTGGGGATATTCAAAAGGTGGCTAAAGAGGCTTTTGCTAGATTGAAAGGAAGATGGTCTTGTTTGCAGAAGAGAACAGAAGTGAAGCTACAAGATTTGCCTGTGGTTCTTGGGGCTTGCTGTGTTTTGCATAATATATGTGAGATGAGAAATGAAGAAATGGATCCTGAGTGGAAGTTTGATCTCTTTGATGATGAAATGGTAGCTGAGAATTCTATTAGGTCTGCAAATTCAGTCCAGGCTAGGGACTATATTGCTCATAATCTGTTACACCATGGCCTTGCTGGCACTAGCTTTTTGTCATAGGCTTACATTTATCATTATTTATTTTTGGGGATTTCTGATTTTGTATTGTGATTGGTATATGTCATTCTTTTGGCTATGTATTCTATAGTCATAAGAGAATAAAAGTTTCATATAGATGAGTTTGTGTATACAATAGAATTCAATAGACATTGTTTTTGCCAAAACAACAAATAGAATGGACTTTTTCCCCACTCATTTTCTTGCTTGCACTGTATAAAAGTATCAGTGTTTGTCTTTCAATTACTAAGATTGCTGCAATGAGTTCCTTTTCTACCATCTCAGGTGCTATATGTCCCACCACGTTTGACCTTCGAAATCTGCTCTCCAATTCACTTAAAAATCTTGTGTCTTTAACCAAAGCTGCAAATAAACTACAAATCTACAATAAATTGCTTATGAAATTGATTGATTCTTGATTTCTTGAGAGGTTCTTATCTTTCAATTCAGCAAGGAATTTTAAACCCTGATTTTGCCAATATGGGTTTATGTACAGGCATTCAAATATACAGATATACAGCTATATACAGATATTCGTTAACTGAAGACTTGATGCCACCACAAATTTCCTTTTCTACCATGTCAGAGATGCTATGTCCCACAACGTTTGACATTATGAACTCTGGCTCTCCAAACTAGGAAGACTATTAATTATGTGCTTTTGGCATTAGCACATGCGCTACTTTTTGTACGCAGGACCAAGGGATGAATCAAGAATCATGTATCTCACCAAATCTGCAAAAAATAAACTCCATTAAATTTCTAATGAGAAAAAAAGAACAAACTCATGATTGTTTGTTTCCTATCTTTTAATCAGCAAGGAATTCAAAAAAACCTGACATTGGCAGCCATCAATGAAGCAGCATGTGCCTCACCCAGAAATGAAATGAAATGTCCTTCACCAATCATCACAATTTGCAGTAATCAGAGACAATAATTCTGCTTTTGGACTATCATGAAAGTTCACAATTCTGAAAAATGGGGCATACTTACATACCCACCACTCAAGAGTCAACAAGTAAGACTTTGTTCACCAGAAATACTAAACATTTTTACAAGTCTGTTCCAGATTTGAAGAATTCATCCTGAAGCAGCCATTTACCACTTAGGTTTCATCAGTTTCAATGTTTGGAAATTGTGGTTCATGAATTGGAGGGTGAGAAGTTTTTGCAGCGACTTACACGGCATATCAACCGCTAAAATGAAAAAGAGAGAACAATGAATGAATGAATGGTTCTGCAATTTCCATACAAACAAAGAAGAATATAGAACGATTTTGTTTTGTAGTGTCTTTGATTAGTACCTTTCCAAATAAAGCATGCTTAAAAATACACATAGGTAAGGTAGTGTTGTAGATAATCTCTTCTTCTTTTTCTTTCTTTCTTTTTTTTAATTCTCATTCTAATAAAAATACCAAATGCTAGAATAGAGTAGAATAATAGGACAAAAATCGAAACCTCTATCTATATTGTCATCATTGTTTGTTCTCTCTCTCGGCTTCAAAATTCACTTCTTTTCCTTCTTCTTCTTCTTCAGAAATTCTCTCTCTCTCTCTCTCTCTCTTTCTATCTATGTCTCTCTGATGATGATGATGATGAATTGCAGAGGAAGAATAATTAGGGTTTTGACTTTTTGATGAATAGTGGTGAATTTTGGTCCGAAATGTTTTGCGTTGCAGGTATATATGAAATTGTAAGTTTGTAACCGATTCAGAAACGTACCAATCAGCGATGAACACTTGTCGGACAGAGAAATAGAGTTTGCAGAGAGAGAGAGAGAAACACACACATACATAAGCTTTTGTTTCCTTTTTTTGGGGAGAGGTATTATTCTTCGTCCCGATTCTTTCGGCTTCGTTCTCATAATCATCCGAATACAGAAGAAACCAGAGAGAGAGAGAGAGAGAGAGAAAAGTTTGATGGAGGAAGATGACATGAAAGGGAAGGAGGTGAGAGGCATGATCCGCGATGAGAAAGACGACGCCGATGCGGTTTCAAGCATGACGATGGAAAGAGTGGCTGCCGCCAAGAAATTCATCGAGAACCATTACAGAGCGCAGATGAAGCACATTAAAGACCGCAAGGAAAGGTAAACAAACACTCACCGCTAAATGCTAATACACCATTTTGTAGGGGGGAAGAAAATCTACTATTTGGTCCTTAAATTTGGTCTTTAAAATCTACTATTTGGTCCTTAAATGTGTACCGATTACGAGTCCATGAATCATGTTGAAATACATAATTTGATTCTTAAGATATTAGTCAAATGAATTTTTGGGTCAGGTGCAGAATTGGTGCTATAAAATTTTTTATTACAGATTTGGTCTCATTTTTTTCAAAAATTTCATCGTTATTCTCACAATGTAAAATATTTTGCAAAGATATGAAATTAATTCTGAGATCTGATCCACCGGTAAAAAGATGAGACTAAATCTGCAACTTGACTAAAAGATATAGAATGTAACAAAAAATTTGTCATGGACCAAATTGAGACTTGAGTAAAATATATGGGAGCAAAAGTGTAACAAAAAAAGATACATGACCAAATTGAGACTTGAGCAGAAGATATGGGAGGAAAAGTGCTTTTTGATCTAAAATATTTCAATTGTCAACGATTTGGTAGAATTTTATATTCTTTAGCCTTTGAATTTGTAGTTTTTGAGACCTAAACTGAATTTGACCCGGGGACCAAATTGCTAACAATTGTGGTATTTTAGGGATTGAATCGTGTATTTCAATTATTCACTAGTTTGTTATCTCAGTATAAATTCAAAAATCAAATAGCATATTTTCTCCTTTCAATGAATCTTCTTCTCATCACTTTTTAACAATTTAGATTAAAATTAGTTCTATTCGAGTTGTGCAGTAAAATTTTCTCACATACACTGTTTGCTAAGCTAAATCAACTGATTTATCCACATGCTTGGTGACACTATTTTTTTCCCTTTATTTCTTAATTTATTTGTCATCTTGAATTTAATACAGGTGTGTACTAAGAATGATAAGATTCTATGTTCTGAGAATGCATTATCTGATTTATTATATTGGGATAATGTATGCTTAAGATTTTGTTTGCTTGTTGCTTCAGAGGAATTGAAGTTCAGTTAACATGGAAAGATAGTAGCATATTTTATCAAATGGAATATTAGGCAGTTTTGCTTCTCTCTATGCTGAGATTTCTATTTCCAAATTTGCTTGCATGTTTTTCGGGCTTCTTCTTCCTTTTGGCGTTTGATGTTTTGTGGGAATGTTTTGAAATCTTTGTCAAATAGATCCAATGGTCCCAATGAAGTTAGATCTAGCAGAAAGAGCAAGTCTTCCACAATCTGAAAGTGCAAAATTGCATTCAGTAGAAGATACATTGGAAAACCATATATATATATATATATCCATTGTTGGTTTCAAATTTTCAATGCAATTGTGGTAACTTACTAATGTGTGCGGCTTGCGGAAACTTCACATTCTGGCTATTTGTCACTCTTGGATAATTTTTTTTTGGTCTGCCTGTGCTTAATGTGATAGATTATTGTCTGTGTAACAAGGAAAAAGGTCATCATCACTTAGATATAGTTTTTAGTATTTGTTATTACCCTCTGATAATACATACATACATACATACATACATACATATATTTAATGCAAAAGTACTAATTTTGTCCCCAAACTTTATATCAACTCTCAATTTCAAAGGACAAAATTGACTAAATTGTAAAACATTAAGGACGAAATTGATAGTAAAAAAAGATTAAGGATGGAATTGATAGTTGGTCCAAAGTTTGGGGACGATATTAGTGCTTTTGCTTATATTTAAAATGCTTCCCTCTGATTATTTTCCTTTTGGTTGTTTAGTTCAGATTGGCATACACATGCACGCAGCCTGGCATAGACTCATAAAAGTTTACAATTTTATTGTGGCCTTTAATCACTTCTAATTTATAGACAAAAACACACACACTTTATGTAAATCTGTATTTACATGATTGTTTATTTCATTGTCTTTCAATTTATGAACATCCAATTGGATGAACTCAGATTTATTCTACATCTTTTTTCTCTGGTTTATCTTTGGTATATTCTTGACCAATGACCATGAGTTTATTATTTTCAGGCGCTCAGTGCTGGAAAGGGAGTTAGCATCTTCTCATGTACCACAAGAAGAACAGATCAATCAAATAAAGGATTTAGAGCGGAAGGAGACCGAGTATATAAGGTTAAAAAGACACAAAATATGTGTTGAGGATTTTGACCTTCTAGCTATTATTGGAAGGGGAGCCTTTGGAGAGGTAGAAATA
Organism: Chamaecrista fasciculata; assembly: GCA_003254925.1. Taxonomy (NCBI): domain Eukaryota; kingdom Viridiplantae; phylum Streptophyta; class Magnoliopsida; order Fabales; family Fabaceae; genus Chamaecrista; species Chamaecrista fasciculata. The sequence goes on from QANZ01002854.1 coordinate 7,808, forward strand.
TGTTCAATCAGGCTACATAACTGATGTCTTCTTTCTTGTTATATTTTCTTGTTGTGCCATTAAAGCACAGTTAGGCAAGTTTGTTGGGGATCTGTGTAGTACCCAATTTTATTTTTAACATGGTAAACTAATTACTGAATTCTTCTATAATTACAAACTATGCATGCCAATTATATTTTCCAACAATGATTTACAGATTATGGACAACAGAATTAAGAAGTACTGGGTTCTATTAAGTTATAACCGCTAAATCTTGGTCTGATATGAGTGCTGATTGTTTGCCTTTCTTGAATTTTTCTTCCTCTTGAGCTATTTCATATTTAGCTCTATGATTAGTTTTTCTCTTATCTTTTGGGTTGAAATTGCTTCACTGTTCGTGCTTTTAAAATATGCGGGTCATGTTTGATCCTGCAGTGAACTTGATTCAGTATTTTTCTTTTTCTTATATAATTCTTTAACCTGAGATTGTTTGGGTGCTTTTTTAAAAATGTTTATACAGGTAAGACTTTGTCGTGAGAAGAAATCCGGCAATATTTTTGCTATGAAAAAGTTGAAGAAGTCTGAAATGCTCAGCAGGGGGCAGGTGAGTTCTGATGATCATCAATTGTATAAAGTTTTGTTCTTTCTATTCTTAAATTTGTTACTCAACTAAAGTAAGTTCTTTGCGCTGTTCTGATTTAAGCTTCATCATTTGATCCTAATTGATTATTGTCTTTGAATTCGTGGGGTACACTTGCAACACAGGTTGAACACGTTAGAGCAGAAAGGAATTTACTTGCAGAAGTTGCTAGTCATTGCATTGTGAAACTCTATTATTCCTTCCAGGATGCTGAATTCTTGTATCTGATAATGGAATATTTACCTGGTGGGGATGTAATGACTTTGTTGATCAGAGAAGAAACTTTAACAGAAACTGTGGCTAGATTTTATGTTGCCCAAAGCGTTTTGGCCATAGAGTCTATTCATAAACACAATTACATTCATCGGTTGGTACTGTTCTGTCAAGATCATTAAGTTTTTAGCTTGGTGTTACTCTAGTAATCAAATTTAACTGCTATAAATTTATCCGTTTTTTCATTTATTTTGCAGAGATATAAAACCTGACAACCTTCTTTTGGATGTAAATGGTCATATGAAGCTCTCTGACTTTGGTCTCTGCAAGCCACTTGACTGCACAAATTTATCATCAATAAATGAAAATGAAGTCCTAGATGATGAGAACTTGAATGATACCATGGACATTGATGAATCCTTACCAAATTGCAGATCTGGAAGGCGCTGGAAAAGTCCCCTTGAACAGCTTCAGCATTGGCAAATTAACAGGAGGAAGTTGGTAACTGCTTTGTTCTTATTCCTACATGCAGAAATCACATTTTGATCCTTGCCAGTTTGGATTGTTATTAATTTCTGCTTGGAAATATTTATTACACTAAAATATTGGGACTATTTATGTCGGATGTAAACAATTACTTAGCCATTGTCATCTTCCTGGAAAAAAGCACTAGCCCACCATATCATGCTTTGAAATTAAATCTATATGAAGTTTGGGGTTAACTAGAATTGAACTGTTAATCACTCAATCACGAAAGCTAATATCAAGTGATGGAAAGCTTAAGGCTTAAGGCTTAAGCTATTAGGAGAAGGCTCATAGTGATTTTTAATATATATCTCTTAATATTCATTTAAGGTCTCAGATGAATTATTGGTCTGTGAAATTCTAATATTGAATTGCATATTATCTTTTCCAACAAATCTTATCTTTAGATGAATAGATGCATGCATGCATTTCCTTCTCCGACTTGTCTTTTCATTTCATGACAGGCATTTTCCACAGTCGGAACCCCAGATTATATCGCTCCTGAAGTGTTGCTGAAAAAGGGATATGGTGTGGAGTGCGACTGGTCTGTTTATATTCTCTTTCTAATTTTTGTTGTTTGAGCTGCATCTGTTCATTTTATGTTCAAAAAGTTATGGCAATTTGAAGTAAAAGCAAATAATAAATATGGAATTTCCTTTTTCTATTATCTCCGGTTGAGAAGGGCAGAATAAGCTAAAGGTTCTAAGTTTATTGTATACACTTTGTCTATAATGTAGCAATTGAATTCTGCATGTTTATTAATATGAACTTTAAAGTCTATAGAAAGCGTTGCTAGAATGTTGCCTGGGAGGTCAAATGCTATACTTCTATGCTAACTTGCCAAGTAGTTACACAAGATGATATTCGTACCAATTTTACGATCTATCTTTTGTTCATTTCTTGTTTTCTAGATAATTGTATTTTAAAATTATTTTTGTTCATATGATCTTGTTAACATTAGCTGATTTTAAAGCGAGCCTCGACAAGTCTGCTGATCAACTATTAGTATGGTTTCAATAGATTCACTTTCAGCCTTGGGATGTTTCTGGATGTTGATCTTTATGAGCAAGATTTCTTCTAATAAGAGATCTGGACAAGAATTATATGATTAAAACGAGTATTAGAATCATTTGAAGAAAAAAAAATAGGCTAAAGTGCACTTTTGTTCTCATAACTTTGGCAAAGGTCTCAATTTGGTCTCATAACTTTTTCTGTTGCAATTTTGGTCTCATAACTTTGGCAAGGGTCTCAATTTGGTCTCATAACTTTATTTGTTGCAATTTTGGTCCCATAACTTTTGAAAACGTCTCACCATTGGTCCCAAGCTAATTTCTATCCATTATCTGCCGTTAAATCCACTTTACCCATATTTGTTACGTCATCTCAATATGTCAGATCATCTTTAACGACAGAAAATGGATGAAAATCAGCTTGGGACAACAGTGGGATGTTTTCAGAAGTTATGGGACCAAATTTGCAACAAAAAAAATTATTGGACCAAATTGAGACCCTTGCCAAAGTTATGGGACCAAAAATGCACTTTAGCCAAAAAAAATAAGAACAAAAGAAGGTGGTTTCTAAAATATCTTACAAGAATCTTGAAGAGATTATTCATAATTTTTCTTGCTCTTATCTGGAAGAGCTTTTGTCTCACGCGGATTATGTTTTGCTTAAGACATTATTGCCTTTCTTGAAGTGGAATAGTTGGCTTGTTTCTCATGTCAGTCCTGCCTGGCTGTAGGTGGTCTCTTGGTGCTATAATGTATGAGATGCTTGTTGGTTATCCCCCATTTTACTCTGACGACCCAGTTACAACATGCAGAAAGGTTTTTTCATCTCCTTACTTTTTCTCTCTTTTTCACCTTCTTCATCCATCCACCCTCCTCTTTTTTGAAGCTCAATACTCAAACTATTATCTATAGGCACTACTTCCCAGACCCCTTAATGATAAAATTACGATGATAGAGGATCAATTTTATCAGCATTTTGGCTAAATGTCGTGAGGACCCAATAACAGCATTTTGGCTATCAATAATAAAGTCTGTTATCTTTTAAGTCTTTTAAGATAAATAAATCGTACATGACAGAAATGGCAATTTGATATGCTAATTTTTTTTATGAATTCAACATTGGTGAAGAAATGACAGGCTGATGATACCAAAAACATAAGTGAAGGTGTTACAACCCCAGAATCTAGGGTTAGAAGAAGAGGGACTCAAGGAGGAGGATCTCCATACTTGAGAGAGACAAAGAGGGAAACAAGTTCTGAAATATCATATATCATTCACATATATTAATCAACTTACACAATACATATATATAGACTTCCTAATAACTACCCTATGGTAACTGCCACACACATTTCCTAAACTACCCCAGAATAACTACCTTCATATAAATATGACACATAATAACAACTACACATAATACATATTCAGAACTTACAAATATAATAAATTATTCCTAATAATAATATATAAAATACTAGTATCCTAACAGAAGGTGTACATGAGGATTTCTTCTGTTAGGGCTGTTGTATTTTGAGCTCAACTGTCTCCACCGCCATTAGTTTCAATTCTTTTCACACGTTTAATTTGTCATTTTAATATTTATATCCGGAGAATAATACAACTTGAAAGATTTCAATTGATAGTGTACATGGAAATTTTGGTCCAAAAAAAATACATGGGAACCTCTATATATATAGATTTTGACCCATCATGAATGAATTACCTTACAATAAATTGAGGAGTTAAATCATATTTCCCTTGTTAGAGGTTTAATGGAACATTTTTAATGGATTTCGAAGAATTTAAAACTTAAAGCCCGCTAGTGGTTACTTTAACTTGTGCTTTCTATGAGCTTGATGTGAGCTACTCTGAATCATTTGTTCATTCACTTTTGATGTCAATACTAGCTTGTCTTATTTGTTTGATATGTTATTTGCCTCCTGGTTCTTTCGTTAAGTCTATAATTATTTAAAGTATTTGTGAGGAATTATCGTTTTAATTTGTTCCTTTGGATTTGGAACTATATGGCATGGTTGAATTTATGTTCCTTTTTTGAGCCTTGATGATTATTGTCTGCAGATTGTAAATTGGAGAAATCACTTAAAATTTCCAGAAGAGGCAAGGCTGACTCCAGAGGCAAAGAATCTAATTTGTAGGTTGCTTTGTGATGTTGAGCATAGGCTTGGTACTAGAGGCGCAGATGAAATTAAAGTGTGTTAACATATATTTTTTTAACTGTTGATCTTCACAATTACATCTTAACTTTTTATCTCTCTTAATATTATTGGCACTTGATTGACCAGGCTCATCCTTGGTTCAAAGATGTTGCATGGGACAAGCTCTATGAAATGGAAGCAGCATTCAAACCGCAAGTCCTTGGAGAGCTTGACACTCAGAATTTTATGAAATTTGATGAGGTAAGATGTCATGATTACTTCTTTCTGATTGGTAAATCTTCTTTGCCCGGCATCCACTATAGAGTTCATATCCACGATCTCTTGAAATTTTTTTTAACAAAGAGAAGCCAAGAAAAGCCATGATGGTTTGCACTTAAAGTTTCATACATCACTTGAACACAACACCCCTCATGAACAATCACTAAATGTGTATCTGATGCAATTATCTCTGCTTCCATAAACTTCTTTTACCGTTTCCTTTTCTTTTTGTGCTGATTGTTTATACTGCTATTTTATACTCTAGCACTGGAAACTATAGTTATTTTGTCTGTCTACAATTCTTCATGATGTATTTAGCAATTATAGTTATAGCAATTGTAAGATCATATGTTGAGTTAAAGCAAAGCTTTTAAGAAACTGTAGAGATGAATAGGTGCATGAATTTTCATATCAGTCTCTCTTGCTAGGTGTGTTTATCTCCTTGTAACATATTTTATTTGCGTTTATAGGTTGAACAACCAAAACCAAGTAGAACCGGATCTGGTCCCTTGAGGAAGGTATCCACTCAATTTACTTTTAGAAATAATAATAACTGTTACTATCAGGTGAACTGTCAATTAACTTGCTTCTGTTGTTTTTTTTTATGTGTCATTCAATTTGAAATAAAAAACTTCAGTTGCATTAGAACGTACCTTCATTAGAATCCTTGGATCTATCTTTATATCTTAAGCCACTTAAGTCCTCGTCAAAATGGGTTGTAAGTATAATAACTGCATAAAGAGGTATATCTCTGAAAGATAAACATATAAACTCCACCAACAAAGGTTGGCTTTATTGGTAATATTGAGCTACGTTGACCAAAGGGTCTTTGGTTCTTGTTGGTGATTAACCTTTTAAGGTTGATGGTTGGGAAAAAAAAATTGTAATAATCTATCTGCTCTTGTAATACACAGTAATGCATCTGCTTCTGCTTTTTCTTACCTGCTGCTGACTTTTAAACCTTTTACACTGACATTTTCTTGATGTTGACTGCATCTACCCATTTAACTGCATCTGCTTCAGTTGCATTAGAACGTACCTTCATTAGAATCCTTGGATCTATCTTTATATCTTAAGCCACTTAAGTCCTCGTCAAAATGGGTTGTAAGTATAATAACTGCATAAAGAGGTATATCTCTGAAAGATAAACATATAAACTCCACCAACAAAGGTTGGCTTTATTGGTAATATTGAGCTACATTGACCAAAGGGTCTTTGGTTCTTGTTGGTGATTAACCTTTTAAGGTTGATGGTTGGGAAAAAAAATTGTAATAATCTATCTGCTCTTGTAATACACAGTAATGCATCTGCTTCTGCTTTTTCTTACCTGCTGCTGACTTTTAAACCTTTTACACTGACATTTTCTTGATGCTATGTTGGTATCCTATATGTAGTTTGAGTGATGTTGTATTCATAGACTACCCATTTAACTTATTATATCCTTTTTATCTGCAGATGATGTTGACTTCCCAAGATCTTAGCTTTGTTGGTTATACATATAAGAATTTTGATGCTGTCAAGGGCATGCGTCGTACTATGGGTATGAAATTTCATTCCCCTGAAGTTCAATCTTAATATCTCCCTTATGATCTCTTTTGTTTTAGACAGCACTAACCCACTACCAAACATGCTTGATCGTAGTACCCAAGATAAAAACCTTAACAAAAGAGGCATGCAATCAACCTAAATGGAGATTCTTTATACTTATAGCCTGAGATCTGAGTCCTTATTAAATCTTAAGTTGTTATTTATCAATGAGAAATATGTGATATCAGTTACAGGTTGCTTCAATAATTCTTTCTAATAAACTACCATGTCAGTCCCTTAAAAGAGGCATGCTCCATCACATTTGGCTCTCATGTTTTTTGAAGATCATTAGTTTGGTCATGCTAGGCTAATGCACCAAATTAATAGCCAACAGTTGACAACCATGGCTTTACTAGCTATTACGGAAACAAAGTGGCATATTCAGTTGATGAAATCTCTAAATACATGTTATTAATCATTGGATAGTAGCTAATGAATATTATATTATTGGTATTCAATGTCACAGATCCAATGGGAAGCGTCTCATCACCAATGACATCAGTCATCGACTCGCCACAGAGTAATGGACCTGACTTCAATCAGTATTTCATTTAGTGCATTCTGGTACATTTTAATCTGCTCTAATAGATGCATTTCCTTTTAGGCGATTCTGGAATAGACTATTCTTCTGGATTCTCAATGGATAGGCCTTATTCCTAGAAAGGTGCATTCTCCAGGCTTGCCACTTCAAGGCGAAAAGTGACTTGACTCTTTGCCATGTATAGAGTTTCTTCTGTTACAAATGGATATTGATTTTTTAGAACATTCCATGATGCTGTTGGGCCTGCCTTCACTGTCAACTTTGTTGTCAGCTGCATATTTTGCAGAACTTGGCCGTGTAGCAATATATGTATATCGGTGCGCCTTGAGGATTGGTTTGAATGGTACCTCTAGTAGGCTCTAGTCTATAGAAGATAAGTAAGTTTAAATCAATCATGAGAAGACGCAGCACTAGAAATTCTTCTGTAGATATAATGTATAGTTGGTTGTACCTAAGAATTTTTTGGTCAAGTGAACTTTTCAATGTAGCCAATCTCTAACATGATTTATCTATCTTTTATAAACCAAGTCTACTTAAGAATTGTTTTTGTTCCTCTGGAAGCAGTGATATTTATATTTCTGTAAAAGCTTTGAAGACAAGTAGCTTGTACTCTGTATTAGTGGCAAAATTGGTCCTTCTTTACCTCATTTCAACTTTTCTGTAGTGCTAGGAGAGGAACCTTTTGATTCCTTTTATGGTACTCAGTAGAGACCTTTAGGGTTTAATAATGTATAA